>PVKS010003405.1:0-104237 GCA_004027875.1 Aplodontia rufa | reverse complement strand
CCAGATAAGATGTAATGCTTTACAATCTAATACTTTTTTTAGAGTTATAATGGGAAGGGGAAGGGAGGGATAAGGGAGGGTAATTGGGGGGCACTCCTGGGGATAATTGCAATATCCAGAATATATGCATATTTTATACACATTTTATATTATTTTGTTAAAATCTTGTAAGGTTGCTCAAAATAAAAAATTAAAAAAAAAAGAGAGGAGAGAGAAAGAATTCTATCTTTCAAAAAAAAAAGCATATGCTTTTTTTTTTTTAAGAGAGAGGGACAGTGAGACAGAGAGAGACAGTAAGAGAGAAAGAGAGATTCAGTTTTATTTAGTTTTACATGTGACCTTCCCTGCTCCAACACTTAGTTGTGTATGTGGTGCTGGGGTTTGAACTCACATCCCTGAGCATGTGAAGCAAACGTTGTAACCACTGAGCCACCACTCCAGCCCCGCTCCAAGTATTTTTTAATTCCTTAAATTTCCTTGTGTTAATTGATTTATAGTTTTCTTCCCTTGTGATTGGAGAACATACTTTCATGATTTAAATTTTAGTTATTTTTTAATTTGTTGCAATTTGGTTTTGGCCTAATGTATTGTCTATGCTGGGAATTTTGCATGTACATTTCAGAACATGAATTCTGCTTTTTTTGTGTGGAGTGTTCTATGTCTGTTAGGTCTAGTTGATTGGTGGTAGTGTTCAAGTCTTTGACTTTCTTGCTGATCTGCTTAGTTTTTCTATTACTGAAAATGGGATATTGTAATCTCAAACTATTTATAATTGAATTATCTATTAATTTTTTTAGTTTTCAAACTTATTAGTGCATATGTTTTTGATCATTATTTCTTCCTGCTTTATTCTCTTATAAATGTATAATGTCCTCTTTTTTTGCCACTTGCAGTAGTTTTTGTCTTAAAATGTTTCTTGATGTTAGTATAACTCATCCTTTTTCATGGTATATTTTTTCTGTCCTCTTTTATATTTTTGACCTATGTGTGCCCTTAAATCTATAAGGTGTCTATTGTAGACAATACATAGTTGTATATTGCTTTTTTAAAAAAAATTTTAAAGAGAGAGGGACAGTGAGGGAGAGAGAGAGACAGAGAGAGAGAGAGAGAGAGAGAGAGGGAATCAATTTTATTTAGTTTTTAATGTGGCTTCTATTGCTCCGAGACTTCACTGTGTACATGGTGCTGGGGTTTGAACTCGCTTACTCGCCCATGCCAGGCAAGCACTATAACCACTGAACCACAGCTCCAGTCCCTGTCTCTGCCTTTTGATTGGAATATTTGGTTTATTTTCATTTAATATAATTTCTGTTAAGATAGGGTTCATATCTGCTGTGTTTCTGTTTTTGTATGTCATTTCTTTTTGTCCCACAATTCTCTTATTGCTGCCTTCTGGTTTGTCAAATGGATAGTTTCTAGCCTACGTATAAATCATGTAAAATATATGTGACTATATAACATACATAGTATATGATAACATGTATATGGTAGATGATAAAATATCCACTTAACAAAGAAAACACCATTCTATTTATTATATATAGTTCATATACTTATGTATTATGACATATTTTTTGTATTCTTATATTTTGTTTCATTATACATTCCATACGTGTACATGTATTCTATACCTTTTGTTTCATTATATACATTACATATTATTGTATTATGAGTTTAATGAACTAAAAGGAGGATGTTATTTCTAAGTAGATATTTTATATAATGTATATATTTTTATCTTATACACTACATATTTATATTTCATAAAATATATCATATATAGTGTACTACATACTAATTATATCAATTAGTTATATAATCTAATGTACAGTTGGCCCTCTGTATTCATTGTTTCTGCATCTACAGATTCAATCAACCATCCACAGAAATTATTAGAAACATTTGCATCTGTACAGAACAGGTATAGAATTTTTGTCATTATTACCAAAACAATACTGTATAACAACTATTCACATAGAAGTTCATTGTATTAGGTATTATGCATAATATGGGGGTGATTTAAAATAGATGAAATATATACAGATTATATGCAAATACTGTGTTATTTTAAATGAGGGATTTTAGCATATGTAGATTTTTGTATCTGTGAACGGTCATCAAACCAAACAGATGCCAAGGGATGACTGTATATAATTATATACAGCATATACTATATACAGTATTATTTTCTTAGTAATTTCTGTTAGGATTATAATTAATACTTTCACACTTCAAGTAATCTAGCTCGTGTTAATACCAATATAGTGCAATGCTATTCAAAAAGTTTTCTCTAGATATACCTCTGTTTTCCCATTTCTTTCTACTATTATCATACAAATCACATCTTCACATGTTATAATCTCATCAACACAGTTTTATGGGATTGGTTTATGCAGTTTCCTTTTAGGAAAAGAAGAGCTGGAGATAAATATATGTTCTTCCCGTCTTTTATTGTTACCTATGCAGTTACCTTTAATAGTGCCCTTTATTTTTTCATATGCATTCTTCCATTCTTGCCTGAAGGATTCCTTTGAGTAGTTTTTCATAGGACAGATTTACTAGCAGTGAGTTCTCTTAATTTTTATTTATTTAGTTAGAGATGTCTTAACTCTTTTTTTTTTTTTAATAACAGTTTAACTGCATAGAAAACTTTTTAGTTTTTTTCTCTTACCACTCTGAATATATCTTCAGACCTTGGTATTTTCTGATGAAAAATTGGCTGTTATATTAATGATCCCTCACATGTTAGGAACCGTTTTTCTCTTGTTGCTTTAAATATTCTCCTTGTCTGTCTTTCTACAGTTTGACTCTGATGCCTTTGGGTATGGGATTTCTCTGAGAGGATCCTACCATAGTTTTGTTGAATTTCTTAGATATACAAATTAATGTTTTTCATTAAAATGGGGAAGTTTTTGCCCATTATTTCTTCACTTATTCCTTCTGTCTCTCTCTCTTCCTTCCTTCTAGGACTTCCATTCTTTGTGTATTAATACACTTAATGGTTGCCACATGACCCTGACACTCTGTCTGCTTTCTTTCTAATTCTTTTCCCCCCGTTTCTCAGATCAGAATAATGTCAAATGACCTAACTTCAAAATCATTCATTCTTTCTTCTGCTAGTTCAAATCTGTCATTGAACCTCTGTAATGCATTTTTCATTGCAGTTTTCATTCTTTCAAATCCGTTATTTCTTTTTTATATGCTTTTCCTTAATGATATTCTCTCTTTGATGAGTCATGATTCCTATACTTTTGTTTTTATTCTGTAGACATGGTCTCTTTTTGCTCTTCCAACATATTTATTTTATTTTTAAAGAGAGAGGGAGAGAGACAGAAAGAGAGAGAGAGAATCAATTTTATTTAGTTTTTCATGCAGCTTTTGTTGCTCTGACACTTAGTTGTGTACTTGGTACTGGGGTTCAAACTCCCGTACTTGTGCTTGCCAGGCAAGTGCCGTAACCGCTGAGCCACCGCTCCAGCCCCCATCTTCCAACATATTTATAATAGCTAATTTAAAATATTTGTCATATAACCCCAACCTCTAGGCTTTCTCAAGGACAATTTTATTGCCTGCTGTGGCAGGTGGGATAGCAGGGGAGAGTATATGCCCTTGTTTCTTTGTGTAACTTATTTTTGTGGTTGGTGTTGAAAACTGGACATTTAAAATAATATAACCTAGCAACTCCAGAATTCAGATTCCGCCTTTCCCAGGATTTTTTGTTGTTTGTTGTTATAGTTGTGATTGTTGCTGTATGATTTTCTTTTGCTGAGAGTTTGGCTCATTCTATAAAGTTCGTATTCTTTGCTACGAGTGGCTACGGAATCTCTGCTCAGTTAGTTTAGTGGTCAGCTAATGATTGGATAGAAATTTATATACATGTCTTGAATCAAAGTCTTACAACCTTTGCCAAGGGGCTCTGTGTGTGTGTTGGGCTTTCGGGTCTTCCCTATCCTCTCTTCCTGATTGTACAGAGCCTTCAGGATAGCTGGATGTCAAGGTTTCAGGCCTTTTTAGGTATTTCCTGGACATGCACAGTACCTTACACAGGCATGGGGCCTTCAGGATTCTCAGGACTGTAGGGCTTTGCTAAACTCTCAGCTTTTCCTTTTAAGTAATTATTGTTAACCCCAAAGTTAAATAATTATAGCTTGTGGTAGTCAGGTTTCTGTCACTAGAGCAATAAGTTGAGGAAAGTTTAAAGAGAGGAAAGGTTATTTTGGTTCATGGTGTTGGCGTTTTCAGTCCATGGCTCTAAGCCCTGTTGCTTAGAACTGGCACAGCACATCATGGTGGGAGCCTGTGATAGAGGAGATTGGTTGCCTTGAGGTAGGGAAGCAAAGGAGAAGCAGGGAAAGAGGCTGGGGGCCCAATGCTCCCTCCAAGGGCAGGCTTTCAGTTGCCCAACACAATCCCATTAGGTTTCATCTTTAAAAGATTCCTCCACTTCCTAATAGCACCACAGGCGGGGGACCAAGCTCTTAACATAAGGGGACATTTATGATCCCAACTATAGCACAGCAGATAGGTTTTAACAAGCGCCCTGGGGTAGGGCAGAATAAGCTCTAAGTTGGAGATAACAAAGACAAATTCTGACAGGGACGCTTTTCACTCAACTGCTGGATGGGTCAAATAGTGACAGGACCTTGTGATGAGACTTTTGGGAAGTTCCAAACATATTTTTTCTCTTTTGAGTGGTTGATAGGCTGCTGGTTTTCAGAACGCCTGTAATTGCTGGTTCATTGATTGGTTTTCAAGATGACTCCAGAGCTGTGTAGAGAGGGAGAAGATTAGGGTAAGTTAAAATACCACAATCTTGCTGTTCTTACTGAGATTCCATAATTTTTCCTCAATAAATGCTCCTCAGATTTCTGTAAGCCTTTCATTTTTGAGAGCTTCAAAAATGTTGATTTTGATAATTTTTGACAGTGTCCTCACTACTTTGTGGGGGAATGGATTTTCAGAAGTTCTGGCTCCACTGTTCTGCCAGCTGTAACCCTTGAGGATCATTTTATGTTACTTTTGCACTTTACTTTATCAATTCATTTTATTTAAGTCCTGGGAAAGTTCTTGAAATTAAATATTTTCTTTACAAAATTTATAATACTTAAAATGTCTGTATCCCTAAATTTTCCTAAGGTAATAAATTTGTTTAAAATATTTTTGCTGGGTCAACAGATGTTAATATCCCTAAATCCCTAAATTTTTAATAATATCTGCCAATTTGACTTCCATAAAGATTCTCTCAATTCACAATTTTGTCTTTACTATATGCAAATGTGTGTTTTCCTACATGCTTAACAATTCTGGGTATTGTAATATTATTATAAAGTCAGAAAATGCTAAATTTTTATTTGAAATTAACTACTCTAAAACCTAAGAGAGTTATAAAAAATCTAAATGAAAAGTTATTGTTTTCCTAATATATTCATGTATTCTTTTCCATTTAAAAAATATACACAATGCTAATTTCACTTTAAATCCACAGGAAAATACAGATAACACACAGGGGTTTTTAAAATTGCAGGAGAGACTTTGGTTTATGCCTTCTTAATTAAGGATTCTTTTTACAGTGTATGAGTGAATCCCTAAAATCATCATGGATTTTTGGCTAGGTTTCAGTGGAAAGGAAACACCTTACTAAACTCTTGCATTCGCCAGGAAAAGAGGAGAAATAATGATAAAACCAGAAAGTAAAGCATATTCGGGCAGCCAGAGCTAAATTTGATGTGTGCTCCAGAAATCAGAATTGCTAATCTGTGATGTTCTTTCTGGGGTGAAGCTACAGATGCCTGGAAGGGTCAGCGGCATATCATACTTGACTAGCGATTGCCTAGTGATTTGATGGACAGACATTATCAGGAACCCTCAAGAGATGTGCTGATAATATTGATGTGTTACTTACAAACAGTGTTTTGATACCTGGAAATCTGTAGGTTGTAATTTCTCTCTTCTTCTTTGGGATGCAACTGGAAAGAATTTATGAATTTCATGGCCATCATTTGACCTCCAATGGAAATCAGTACAGATAACAAAGCAACCAATTCATGTTCATGCGATTGTTCCTTTGTATTAGAAATAGAGAACAGACTAGAATGTAGGAGATTTGAGGATCTAAATAGTCTCTTGCTCACCTGTTTCAGGTGGATCAGTGTTGTCTGTTCCCTCCTTTTGCCCTTCTCCAGCTGTGCTAAGATGCATTCCTAATATAATTTTCTGAGAATCTTTAAAAGGGTTAGGTCAGAATTCAATGAGAGAAAAAATAATGCTATAAACCTTGTCCTCCCATAACTAATTCACTGTAATTTAACATAAACAAGATGAAATCATAGAACCTTAGACTTGAAAATGACATTGGGATAGTCTGGTAATTTGAGGGAAGTTGCTTAATCATATATTAATTTTCTCATTTATGGACTGAAGGGATCATGGCAGTCAATGATTCTCAATGCTTTCTATGCTTTGCTTTAGATCAGAATATTTAGGTATATTGCATTAAAATTAGGATTTTAATTTTATTTCAAAAAGTTCTATGATCAGAATGTTTGTATATCGCTTCTCCTGAGCTCATATGTTGAGACTAACTCCTAAGGTGACAGTATGAAGAAGTGAGGCCTTTGGGAGGCCTAAGGGAGCTTGCTCTCCCACAATGTGAGGACACAAAGAGATTCTATCTATGAGGAATAGGTCCTGAGTAGACACTGTATCTGCTGGTGCCCTGATCTTGGGCTTCCCAGTCTCCCAAACTGTGAGAAACAGTTTCCATTGTTTATAAATCAACTCACCTGTAATCCCTAGCAACTCAGGAGCCAGAAGCAGGAGTATCTCAATTTCCAGACCAGCTTGGGCAACTTAGTGAGACTCTGTCTCAGAATGAAAAAATAAAAAGTGCTGGGGGATATAGCTCAGTAGTAGCATATTCTTGGGTTCAATCACCAGTATAAAAACAAAAAAAAATTACCCAGTCTAATGTATTTTGTTATAGCAGCCTGAAAAGACTAGGAGGCAACCACAGTTAACAGTCCGCGCGCGCGCGTGTGTGTGTATGCTTACACAGATGGTCTATACATTTCTGGCCATAAACTTATTCATTGTTACCAATACTTCCAATCCTTTCAAATGGTAATATTCTATCTACTGTGTTCTATGTCATTTTTTAACTTGATTATACATATTAGATATTGTTCTAAATCAATGTTTTTAAATGCTGACTCATTCTTTTAAACGTCAGGATGGGATAAAAAATAGGACAATTTGCTGATAGGTACAGGGAAAGTTATAAATGTCTGTGTACTTTCCAATATTTTGCCTTTATAAACAATGATGTAGTTAATGTGTATGTGTACCTGTTTCATTTCACACATGTGAAAATATTTCTTTAGGATTAATTCTAATCCTGAAGTTGTGAGACCAGTGAGTACATGTACTTTAATATTTTGGGGACTGCCATGCTGCTCTTCATGAAGACTGGAGTGACTCTCACTCCAGTCTCTACGGAGAGTGTGTGAGAGTGCCTGCTGGACTAGACTTTGTTGGTAGAGTATTTTACTATTTTATTTTATGAATTTGTTTGCCAAAAAAATTATTTCATTATAATATTAATTTGATTTTATTTTACTGTGGAATATCTTTTTATGTACTATAATTCATTAAATTTATGAATACATTGATTTTAAGGCTCATCAAGATTTTAAAAATGTTAACATATAACAATCAAACTTAAAATGATAAAATATGTATTTCATATTTCTGGCACCATATGTATTTTAACTTTTGTGAAGAGTCTTTTGTTCCTTTTCCTCTACTGGACTGTTGGTCATTTTGTTCATTTCTAAGGTTTTAGAAATAAAGGAAGCCAGTCCCTTGACTGTGTTACGTGTCAAATTTCCCAATTTGTCACTATTGATTCAATAGTTTTTTTCTTTCATGGAAAATATTGTTATTTTTAAGTGGTTAAACTTATCCAGCTTCTCTTTGAAAGGTTCTGGAATTTGTGTCACTATTAGGAAGGCTTTTCCCAGTCTGTGATTGAAAGTCCCCAGTTATTTTCCTCCTATCCTGATGATTTTATATCATAATAGGCCAGTCCTCTTTTTTAATTTTCCAGAATTTTCTTCTTATTATGTCCATTTTAAAAGCTGTCTGTCTAGTTTAAAATAGTATCCAGTTCCTATGTCTATTGGAGTCATGCTTAGATTTTCCGTATAAGTCAATGTATCACCTGACAGTAACAACGATTTTTTACTTCCTCTGGAAAGTTCATGTGTGTTTAAATTTTCTTCTTATAACATTGGTGGCTTGCACCTTAAGAAAATGTTAGATGATATTGATGGTAGGGGCTGTCTATGTGTCAAGGTATTCTTAACTTAACTGGCAAAGACTTAGTGTTTCTCTATCACTCAAAGAACTGGCTTTGGGTTAATGTAGCATCTTATTAAGGAAGAATCTATCCAATCCTATTTTATTAAGAGTACAATTAGCATACTAAATCTGAATTCTTGAATATGATTTTATTTACTTTTTCTTGTATGCATATTCGAATGCTCTGAGATTAGACTTTGTTCTTTCTGAACTCTTAAGGACTAGAAAAGAAGAGGAAATAAATACCTCTTCTACAGCTACCCAAATTGTGCTTTATGAGGGTGTTGGATTAGTGGAAGTGGGGATTTGCTTTTGGGGAAGGATCTCCATTTATTCTATTAAGGGTCACCCTGCTCCTTGCACGTATGACCTATGACATCACTAGGGCTACTTTTGGAGTCATCAGATATAATTTTCTAGAGTAAACCATCTTGATTCCCATTTAAGTTGTTTAAGATCCGGTACTTTTTAAATCAATGTGTGATGTTGTTATAAGTGCTCATTGATAAAACATCAGGGATATTGATTTTTTTATTCATCTCTAGGGTTATATTTATGAGTTTCATCATGTAACTACATGCTGTACTGCTTTTTAATGTGATATTTGAAGGATTTGTGTAGGATGGCATTCTATACTTATTAAGTGTGAACTTTGGCTGCAAGAAAATTGCTATATTCTGTTAAGTTTCTTTTTTTTTATTGATTCCATTGGGTGGCCTTTCCTAGCTAGTATTAATTGAAATATCTTACAGGTTAATGGATCTTACTTACATAGTAATTTAGTGATCAGAATAAAGTAATTTAGAAAATGCCTTTTAATATGAGACATTTGTGAATACTTGAATTTAAGAGGAATCTATTTTTTCCTGAGGTTTGAGTTTGGTAAAAACAAAAACAAAAACAAAAACAACCCCAAACACCTCAATTTGCATTGGGCATGTATTATGTTTTCTTTGAAAGCGTAATCTTACCTTATTTCTTTTCATATTCATATTGTTTCTAATAAGGTAAACCGTTAGAAAATAAAGGGATTGACTTAAACACTGCTAACATGACTACCTTAGATTGTGGGGAGATAGTGAAATAAAAGAAAGTCTTTTATCCAGAGATTGGTTTGGAGTTGGCTAAACCTAGCTTTACGTCATGCAGGTTATTAACATTTTGTGTGAATTTTCCATAAACTAATTAAACACAGTGAACCTCAGTTTTCTCCTCTATAAAAAAGTTGAAAACCTATCTTAGAAAGTTCTTATGAAATTCAGAAATTGTAGTGTGTGTATATATATACACACACACACACACCACTATATACATATACATATATGTGTGTGGGGGGAGACAGAGAGAGAGAGAGAGAGAGAGATGCATTCATCATTGTTCTTTCCCTCCAGAACTTTTTTTTTTTTTTTTTTTTTTTTTTGCTATTGCCATCGTATGTACATTTTCCCAAATCTTTTACTGGATGGGATCCAAAATTTCCTGGTGTTTTGATCCTGCTTTTGTGCACCTACCTCTGGCCAGGTCTCTTCGGTACACAGTACTTTTTGTTCTATTTGCTAGATTCTGGCATCTCAAGAGTGCATTCTATGGATGAGCAGCCGCAGCAACACCTGGCACGCTCAGTGTTTCTCAGACTTTAATGTTCATGTTAATCATCTGAGGATCTTGTTGAAAATGCAGATTCAGATTTCGTAGGTCTGGTGTGAAGATTGTATTTCAAACAAGTTCCCAGGTGTTATTGATACCACTGGTTTGTGGACCACACTTTGAGTAGCAAAGACAAGGAATGATGCTGCACCTTTAAGAATGTAGTTTAAATTGCTTAACTGCCTCTGAAAGTAGCTAAAAGGAAATAGAAAGCATATTTTGCATATGCAAAGTTTCACAATACTCCACTGTACTAACTCATCCTCATACCACTGTCCATGGAAGATGAGTAAAAATTTCCATTAAAGGAAAACCTTTTCAGCCAGAATAGAAATAATATAAATAAGAGTTTTGCTGCTTTTGGTTGGTCAGGGGGGAAAAAAAAAGCAAGTTTACACTGTACCTTGAAAATCCTTTGGAAAAGAAGAATAAGCGCATTCCAGACAACTGGGCCCATGTCAGAAAGACTATTACTTTGCTCAGATTTTTACATTGCTGGAGATTGTGGAAAAACGATAGCCAAATTAAAATTGCAGCCCAGATTTCAGTGCGAAAGGTCTGGAGGCCGGTAATATTTTCCCTGTAAAATCTCTTTCGAAAGGACTTAAGATCTGAGTCAGCTGGGGTGAACCCGTTTTCTGAAATTTTGTTTCTGGAAGCATTTAATTGAAAGGAAAAACCCCAAGAATGCATCCAGAGTTGAATGTCATGCAGCAATTGGGAGGACCTCGAAATAGCAACATGGGCATAAATGAAGCCAAACGAAATCTGCAAATTATTAGGATGAAATTGGTAAGGGGCATAGAGACTTAATGAGAGGGAAATAAGAGAAATCAGTTTTCCAATATAAACTGTATATTGAGAGGTTGTACAAGGAACTTCTAAATGCTAAAAATCTCATTTAAAGGGAAAGTCTTCATTGCAGCCCCTTAAAATTTGACCCCAAAACACGCACCCCCAACTTCAAAGAATATGTTCTTAAGAACTTTGAAAATTGAGATAGGTAGAAACTAAATTCTGGTGTTTAGAAGGAACTGGCATTAATCATATTGGTCTTTGTCAAGAAAACGTACTCAACTTTCAGTTTTCTACATATTTGATTTTCCTGTGTTTACACTGTCTGTCAGAAAGGGCAAAAGCTGTGATTCCTACTCCCCATTATACCTGGTACACATTCTCGCTCTCTCTCACACACACACTCTTCTGCATGCACAATGCGCACACACCCATATACTTGGAGAAAAACAGAGGCTATTTCTTTCTGTACACCTTCTTAGAGAGCTACTGTGTGTGATGGGAGAGCATATAATATCTCAAAGATGGGGGAATTTGAGATCAAGGAAAATACTGACAATACACTAAGAAATGAAATACTAGCATCAAATGATAACGGTAAATGATGCATCTAACAATAATCACAACCAAATAAAATGACCAAGGAAGTATGAACAAGAAACTTGGAAAAAGACTGATAGAGGGGCTGGAGCGGTGGTTTGGCAGTTATGGTGCTTGCTTGGTATGCATGAGTACTCAAGTTCAAACCCCAGCACCACAAACCCCAGCACCATGTACACAATGAAGTGTCTGAGTAATGAAGGTTACTTGAAAAACTAAATAAAAATTGCTTCTCTCTTTCTCTCTCTCACTGTCCCCTCTTTCTTAAAAAAAAAAAAAGACTAATAGAAGGAAAATCAAAGACAATGATCATGATAGTAAATCTTACTGGGTTAAACTCTCAAAGGTAATCTCAGAGGGAATCCATATGAAAAAATCTAATGATCTATTGTTTCTATGTGATATTTAAAAATAAATTACTAGCTCAGTATTTTTGAAAGGGAGCATGTTTGGTTGCTATTGTTTTTGGCCCTCAGATTTCTGAATGGCCAATGGCTTAGCCTGGAAGCTGTGGTTCCATGATAGGCAGACCCTATGGAAAAGAACTGCAGACCTCAGCACTGCAGGTGGAACACAGTGCTCAGCTTTCTGCCCACTGGGCTCTGCTGCCCTGCTCATCACTGCCTGGTTTTCCTCAGTTTCCCTGACAGGTCAGGGACCCTCCTCTGCCAGCTCTGCGGCTCTTGAATTCTCTGTCCAGCCCAGTGCACAACTCTCCATCACTGTAAAGCCAGACCTTGGAAATTATGCCCCATACCTCCTCCTCCTCTCTCCCTCCCCAGCACCACGTCCTGAGCTGTGCATCATCAGTATTTCTTGAACCTGTTTCTCCTCTGCCTCACGGCTTCCACCCTACTTCAAGCTGCAGTCATCTCTCCGTTGATTTCAGTTGATCTCCAATGAAGCCTTTCTAACTTGTCTCCTTATTTCTATTATTTTTATATTATTATTTTTCAAAGTTTTGAAAGGGAGCTTTCTTATTTTGTATTCTTTTAATAAACAGGCCTCTTTAAGTATAATTTACCTACCACGAAACTCATTTGTTTTATGTACACTGTTTGATGATTCTTATAAGGTTTAGAGTTGTATAACCATTACCAAAATCCAATGTTCTTCCTTCAAAACTTTTAATTTGGAAAATCAATATATACAAAAATAAAGAGAATAGTATAATGAGCTCCTGGGTACATCAGTAGCCAACAACACATGACCTGTCTTGTTTCCTCCATACCGTGGATTATTTTGAAACACATTCCAAACAGGTGAGCATTTCATCTGTAAATGTTTTTCAGTATTTTTCTTTGAAAGAGGACTCTTGAAAAAACATAACCATGAATACATTATCATATCTTTAAAAAACCATCAATAGTTCCTCAATGTTACTAAATATTTAGTTGGCATTTAAATTTCTCTCTCACTTTTCTGTTTTGTTTACTTTTACAATTGATTTGCTTAGATCCAAACAAGGGTCATCTGTTATAACAGTTTATATTTCTCTTTAATTTCTCTTAATCCAAACTTTTCTTCTCCCTCCTTTTTGTCCTCATCATTTATTTGACTAAGAAATCATATTGTTCACATTTCTGAATTTCCCAGGTTCTTGGTTTTCCTGTGGCATCTTGGGAGTATCACTTAGCCTGTCCAGTCCTTTGGAAAATGAGTTTGATCTAGAGGGTCCATCAGACATAGTCTTTGTTTTTCTAATGAGACTGCATCATAGCTGGTATCATGAATTTCCATCGGGACGCATGTAATATCTGGTTGTGTCCATTTTTGTGAGGTTACTTTTGATCTGTGAGTTCATATGTTTTCAGCTTGATCCACCCATTTTAATCCATTCTTATCAAACTTCTGCCTAAGAGTTTTAGCAGCCATTGCCTATGGGGAGACTACAGCTACTATGAACTCTTTTTCCATTTACAAAATGAACTTTAAATAAACCTAATGGACTTTATTTTTAAGACTTATTTTATATTTGCAAAAAAATTAAACAGAGCTGGATGTGGTGGCACACACCTGTAAGCCCAGCATCTTGGGAGGCTGAGAAAGGAGAACTGCAAGTTCAAAACCAGCCTCAGCAACTTATCAAGGCCCTAAGCACCTCAGGGAGACCCCTGTCTCAAAATAAAAGATCGAAAAAGGGCTGGGGATGTGGTTCAGTGTACCAAAAAAAAAAAAAAAAAGTACAAAAATGTCAGTTTTTATACACATCCAAATACAAAAACATGTGTGTTCAAATTCCTCTGTATTAGCCTCTTGCGTTAGCACGGCACATTTACACAATGAATTTTTAAAAATGAAGTCTGATCGTTCGTTGTCTTCATCAACTTAAAATCTTTGAAGACTTCCAATAGCTCCATCTCCCTCTTTGTGCCAACCACTGAAAAATTGTTTCATGGGGTTACCTCACTGACTGATCTCCAGTTACACTGCAAGCCCCATCAGGGCAGGGATGCTGTCTGTTCTTGCTCGTTCTTGAAGGCCGAGGACAGTGTCTGGCAAGCACTAGGGCCCGTTTGCTGCTTGTTGAACCGACATCTGTTAAAGGGGCGCGCTGTGGATGGTTGTTCTTGTCGTTCCCCTTGGATGTGGGGACATAGGCAAAGGCAAGTAGAGACTGAAGAAACGAGAGAAGAGAAAGCTGAGAGGAGGTGGTTTTGGAAGAATGTAGTGTTTTTATTTTATTTTATTTTTAAATAAAGAGAGAAGGACAATGAGGGGCGGGGGGAGAGAGAGGGAGAGAGAGAGAGAGAGAGAGAATCAATTCTATATAGTTTTTCATGTGGCTTTCATTGCTCCTATACTTCGTTGTGTGTGTGGTGCTGGGGTTTGAACCTGTATCCTTATGCATGCCAGGCAAGCGCTGTAACTGCTGAGCCACTGCTCCAGCCCTGATTGCAGTGTTTTTGGTGATGACACAGTGTGATCAGAGTTGTGGAGTGGTACACTCTGTATGCAGAGAACAGACAGCAGACGAGTGCTCCCCCAGAGGCATAGGAAGGCAGTGACATTTAGGAACAGAGAAAGGAGAAACATCCTGCAAACAAGACATCTTGTGCTTGGTAAGTGTGTGAGTCCGCCCTGGGTCCCCTTTCAATGGCTCTGGAAGGCGTCGCTGTGATATGAAGAATTCCGAGCTGTCAATGCAGCCCATTCATCCCTGTTGGTCTGCGGTGTATCCTCTCTGTACTGTACAGTACTGTGCCAGGCCAACACCGTGGAGCACGGAATTTCCTCCCCATCTGGGGAGACTTAGGCCCTGAAAGCACAGTGTAAGAACTTGTGGTTGGGCAGCCTAAGTCTTATAGCAAAATGGTATTGAGGCTTCCAGATTGTAAGTCAGCCTTCAAACCCCTTTATAAATATTTCATATGTTTACTTACTACAAAGGCAGGTCAGCCCAATAGAGAGAATTACCTGTATTTTTACACATCTTACATTAACAGGAATGGGTATTAAATGATTCATTTTCATTTATCATTAATTTTAGCTTACTGGTACATTTTCAACACCCCTCCCTTTTAAGGATTCTTACAAATTTGGTTTTGCTTTCTTGTCAGTAATATGCACACTAGTGTTTCTATCCCCCTAAGGGGGAAGTTGGATGTTGAAAACTCTTGTGATCTCTTAATAAAGGGTCTCCCATTTCATGCTCCTAAGGTCATGGCTAAGTGTGTTCTGACGATTCATCTAAAGGTGGACTGGGATTCTTTTAAGTTATAGCGCAAATATGCGTAAGTAAAGATGTGTTGAATATAATATTGAGGTTAAGAAAACTGGATCTAGAGTCAGACTCCTAGGTTTTAATTCAGTAATGGGCTGTGTGACAAGTTATTTAACTACTCTGCCTTTGTTTCCTCATTTATAAAATGGAACAATATTAATACTTCACAGAATTGGGCAATGATCAAATGATTTACTAAAAGTGCTTAGAAGAGTGCTAGAGTGTATGGAGTATTAAAATTGATATTGCTCTCATGAAATAAACTCTTGCCTCTGAGAATTTTACCTATGGGGAACTTGAGTTTGGGGAGGAACCTGATGGGGTGCATGTGCTTGTGGATACGGGCCACTCAACCGTTGCTGCCTATGGGCAGCCTCCTCCAGCTTCCCATTAGTGAGAGGCAAAAAAAAAAAAAATTGGTCTGTTATAAAGGAGGAAATGCACATTCCCTTTGTAGATGAGCATATGAAAACTTTGATGCCTTAGGATATCAGTTTTTCTCTATCATCTGCTAATTTTGGCCAAAAAGGACATCTGTCGATTAACGGGGCCCTCCAAGCCTGCAGGCCTAATCAATGAGACCCAAGCAGCGAGGGTTGAGTGTGTCTCTCCTCAGGCTCAGTGGGTCTGGGAAATAGCACGTTTTATGAGCTGGTTCAATAGCCTTACTCTACTAGTGGCTTTGGTGTTTCATTTAGATACAATTTTAGAAAACTAACGAAGAGAAAAAGGTAAGGAAAAGAAATGAAGGAAGAAGGAAAAAAGCAGACGGAAAGGGATGGAAGGGAAGAAGGAAGGAAAAAAGAGATAAAAACAAATAGGAAAAAAGAAAGAGGAAAAAGAGAAAAGAGAATAGCGTTCAGTTTTAAGACTTTTAGAAGTACTCAAATCAGGATCATAATCTGTCCCCTGATCATATTTATAAAAGCTTTAGCAAGCATTTATCATTCATCCCACATATTTTATCCTTAAGAAAAAAAGTGGGATGTTTGCCAGTTACCTTACTGAAATAGAAAGACAGCAGGTCTCAAGTATCCTTTGATCCCTAGGAATTGTGTGACAGATCTGGGGAGGTTTGTGGCTGTGACTGGCTCTTGAATGATTGTTGCATGTGCCCCAGTCTCTTTGCTTTCCTTCCCGGTTGTTCAGATCTGCCTGTTTAATGCAATAGTTGAACATTTTCTAAAGCAAATTGTTAGACTCACTGTCCTGATATTTCCAAAATTTAACTTTCCCTTCCACTTCAAAATGAGGACAGTATGCACCCCGGTTTCATTTCTGGTAACTTTTCAACTCTCCATGATTTCTCACATTACTGACTGCATTTTCAGATCATATTTACAATTTCTTTTAGTTCATGGGGTGAAATTAATCTGAGTGTTGAGTTGGTTTGTTATCATTTCACCTGTACCACCTGTATTGATGTTAAATCGTTATTGTTGTTGTTGTTACCATGGATTGAACCCAGGAGCATTTAATAACTGAGTCACATCCCCAGTCCCATTTTTTATAATTTATTTGAGACAGGGTCTCCCTAAGTTGCCTAGGGTGTTACTAAGTTACTGAGGCTGACTTTGAACTTGTGATCCTCCTGCCTCAGCCTCCTGAGTCACTAGGATTACAGGCATGTGCCACTGTGCCTGGCAAAATCTTACATAACACATTGTTGTTTGTGGCTCCCAATTTTATAGTTTTATCTGAACGACTTACCTCTTCATACACAAGTGTAAGCATGTCTTGCAACTCCTTGCCAAACCTATTCTTCTAATATTAATGGCAAACTTATTTTGGGAAAGAGGAAGCAATGCGGATATGTATCACGTTGGATATACTTATTGCAAATTCAGAATTTTCAGGTAAAATGTTATGTTAGTTAATGTTGTTGTTTTATTGTAAGCAACAGAAATCAACTTGATATTAAACCCAGAGGGAATTCCGGGGGACATTACTGAGATTGAATGAAGCATAATCTAGTTTCTAAAGAACTAGAACCAAGACTTGGAAAATTGTCAGCTTTCCTATGGAATGCGAGTCACTCCAGAGGAGCTTTCTGTTGACTGTGTTTGTTGAGTTGTATGAGTTGTTCAGTGGTCTCCTTTGAACGCTTCATCTGAATCTGGGACAATTCCAGTTCGGTAGGTGCAAAGGGGCACTTAACATCAGAAAGCTTTAGAGTGCTGCCTTGGGATGCTAAAGGTTAAACCAGGTTTGGGAATCATTGCATTAAGCAGTGGTCTCCAACTTTCATCTCCTGAAGTGGTGGTTGAAACACAAATTCCTGGGCCACACCTCCAGAGCCTGTGAGTCAGGCCTGGGACAGGGCCTGAGAATCTGCATTTCAGCATGTTCTTAACTGATGCTGAGGGCTCTGCTTTGCTTTGAGAACCAACAAGATAAACAACAGAAAGACAGTAGATTGGCAGAGATTCCTGCATGTTTGACTTAACTATTTTCTAAATTTTAACCTCACCCGCATCTGAGTTGCTTTCTCCTGGGAGATCTAGGCTTCTCTTTAGATGTTTACTTAAACAATCCAACAAAAGCCAGGAGTTGAGTTTAATGAATGAGTATCAGGCAAGAGTGCATTTACTTCAGTGTGGCGCAAAAATCCACTATTTGTCCCCTCAGTATTTGCTGGTATTCAAAAGCTGCCCTGAGCTGAGTGGACTGAGTTCGAAGTCACCAGAAACTACCTCCATTTTGCCGTTCAACCTCCCTTGCTGGAAGAAAGAAGAGAACATGATAGACCGAAGGCTCTAATTATGTGCTGTTGAGAAATCGGTGACTTCAAAGAAGAGATCTCGGATAGAAGGGAGTATTTCCTCCCTTAGCAACCAAATGGAAAGCTGTTCCCTCAGCCACTCTTCATCCCCGCTGCTTTAAAATATAAATGGAATTCTTGCCTTTAGCACATATTGAGAAGTTTTATATGATTCTAGTCTTTTAAAGTTAGAATGAGCAAGCAGAGATCCAGTATTGAAGGTGGATTTAGTTTTACAACCGTCAGATCCTTATTTAGAAAACCTGTGTATGAATCTTATTGTCACCTTCCAGAGACTCTGGCAAAATTCTGCGCACCTCGCAAAAGTTCAGAGATGAAAGCGGACCCTGGAACCGGTCTGCCCGAGTGCCATGTTTCATTTCCAAGCTTAAACGTGGTTTGCACTTGTTTAAGGCTTCAAGTTTCTGATCCTTTTGATGCAGGTCTGCCTTGACTTTGTCACAGATACTTCCTGAGATGTTTCATGCTGGAGAGAAACCATGTTGTAGTGGAGTTTTTCCTTGGAAGTTGTCTCACTTTCCCCCTGTAAATCTGGAAGATGAAAGACAGATTCCCAGGAGGTAAAAATCACAAAACAAAACTGGGAGAAAAAAAAATGTACATATGGTTTCATGCCTCATGTTCCTTGCCTCACCTTGGAACTAAAAATGTGCTTGCCTCGATTCCGAAAGGGGTCTGGGGTGTGAAATATGGGATTGCTGCAGCTGTGCAGCAGGAAAGACCTCAGCGCCTGATCTCTGTGTAAATCTTCATCAGGCCTCAGGATGGGAAGAGAAAACTGTAGCTTTCCAGAGGACTGATGAGGAATAGCCCCACAGATGGATGGCCTGCTCGACAGCTTCTTTAATTACTCCCTAGAAGAAATTGATCTTTGGGGATAGAGCGTCTTGTTTTTGAGATTGAATTGCCTGCAGGATTGCATCACGGTGTCTAGAATGTGGCTTTGCAGAAACTGGAGATGAACATCCCTCTCCCCCTTCCTCTTCCAAATACCCTGTATACAGTGGAGACTTGGGTTTTGATTCCTTCATAAATCATGTGGTATGGACAGCTGGTTTTAGGAGGAAACCATTCATGTTAGCAGATCAGGAGCCGTTTGGTCAGAGGACAAAGATCAAGGGCTCTCCTGCCTAAGGTTGAATCTTGCATCAGTGCTTCTCAAAGATTGTAGTTAGGGGAGCCAGGATTCATTAAAAATACTTTTTGCTCTCATCTGCACCATTCATACTCTCACCCTCAACAAAGTCCTTGGAGAATGAGCTCATGCAGACTTTATGGAAAGTTGCCCAACGTTGTTGAGTTTATTTCTCTCGTATTCAAGAGGATTTAGGCAGTAAGGCGATTCATTTGTTCATTTATTTATTTTGCAAATACTTGCACAGCTCTGGTGTGTGCTACAGCTTGTGCTTCACTCCAGGGGTGCCATTGGGGTAGGAAGGGCATAGTTCCTCCTTAATGGAGCTGTAGTGAAGAGTGAAAGGAAATAAACTAGCAATTCCAGAACACTGTTTTGAGGACTGGAAAACAGTAGAAGGTACTTTGGAAGCTCTGCACGTGAATAATTGGTACTCTAGAGATTAGTAGAAGGTGCCAGCGAATCTGACCTTAATTGGGGATGGAGTTAAGTTCTTCTGCAAGGTTTTCTGGAAGAAGTACATTATAGTCAAGCTGGAATCTGAAAAATGAATGTAGCTGTCCCAGAGGCAAGAGGAAATTGGAAGGGAAGCAAGAGGGACAGTATATACCGAGGCCTAGAGATCAGAAAAGACATGAAATAGTCTAGAAGTGGTTTAGGGAGTAGAGTGGGCCATGGGATCAAGAAGTGATAAGTAGGAAGAGACTTCTTTAGTGACTTTAGTTTTATCCCGAAGGCAGACAGGAGACACTGAAAGATTTAAGCATTGGGGTTGGGGGGACCTGATCTGACTTTCCCTGGGTGTAGAGACCGTGGATTTGAGAGTAGAACAATATGTTCAGTTTTCTTTGTTTGTTTTCTGCTGGACATCAGGTATAGAATCAGCTTTGTAGGATGGGAGCAGGATCTTGTCTGGAGTTAGACTCAGGGGTCTCTAATTTGTCTCAAGTTCATAGATGCAGATAATAATCACCCTTGGATGCCTATGCAGATCAGCAATCCTTATGTTCTAGTGTATTAAGAATTATATGGGGGCTGGAGTGGTGGCTCCATGTCAAGCACTTGCCTGGCATGCGTGAGGACCTGAGTTCGAACCACAGCACCATGCAACTAAGTGTGGGAAAAACAAAAACCAAGTGAAAAACTAAATAAAATCGAATCTTTCTCTCTGTCTTAAAAGAAAAAAACCAATTACAGGGAATGCTTACTGAAATGAGGATGCCTAGACCCAACCCCACAGATTTTGATCCTGCAGTTCTGAGTACTTCATGTCAATCGGTGTTTCACTCAAATGCCTTAGTATTTCTGACACATGTGGTCTGTGGGCTGTACTTGGAGAAAATAAAACATGGGGACAGAGTGCAAAGTCCCTGGAGAGGACTTGAGGGGCTGGATGACTGGACTACATTCAGCAGGATTATGCATTTTGGGAAATGTCTGCTGATTCCCAGTGAGTAAGGGACAAAAATAAGGACAGACAAGGCAGTTACTAGTATGCTTTTGAGACAACCTGGACTGTTCAATGGGATTTGACCTTAAACATCAACACATTTTCCCAGACAGGAAAATGTAATCACTGCTCTTCTCTGAAGAGTGCATTTCTTTAAAAAAAAATTAAATACACACTCACACACCCCACTATGCATGTTATATGTGTGTGTTTGCGTGCACATACATACATGTGTGAAGGTTGAATGTAAAGACAGAACTTTAAGATAAATAAAGGGTTAGCTTAACTGGCTTTCTCCAGTACAGTTTAATTGCTTCACAAATACTCGTATTTGATGTGGAGGGAGAAGTTTTACAAACCTGGATGCATTAGAACCATAGATTTGTAGAAGACGTGGTTCTTTATTTGGACAAAGTTAGTGGAAATGTGGAAAGAAGATTTTTAAAATGTTTTGAAATTTTGGGGAAAATATTTTAGGATAACTAGTTTTTCAACTGAATTCCAACCACTGATATTATCTCTGAATTATTATTTTTTTAAGAGAGAGAGAATCAATTTTACTTATTTTTTTAACCTGGTTTTTGCTTTTCTGACACATATTGTGTATGTGGTGTTGGGATTTAAAACCCGGTTCCTCACATATGCCAGGAAAGCACCTAACTGCAGAGCCACCCCTCCAACCCCTATCTCTGAATTATTTGACAACACTGATTGATCAGTTGTAATGAAAATTCCTTTTATTTACTTAAGTGAGATAATTGTCTTGTGGTATTTTGTTATAGCATATTTTTAAGTGTCTAGATATTCCCTCAGTTAAAAGATTTTAATCAGATAATAATTCAAATCTAATCCAAATGAATAATTTTTATACAGTCTTGACCCTGAGAAAAAGCTTTATATATATATATATATATATACATATATATATATATATAATAGGTACTGTACATGAAAGTTTACTTAAGATACTTTGCTTGATTTTCTCAGAAGACATTGGAAATAAGTATCACCACTGTCAGATGAAGCAATAAGCAAATAAAGAAATGATTGAGCTAGAACTGGGACCGAAGTCTGGCTGCAAAGCAAATCTTCAAAAAATTTGTTAGAGAACTGTGACTCCTCATTTTCTAATCCTTTTCTGAAGGCATCATATTAGTAAATTTTTACTACTGGTTTATACTATAGTATAAACATAAAAGATGCTTAGCAGGTTTCTTATTAACATTTCATTCCTATGGAAATTTTTATCCTAAGAAAATGCCAAGTTGAATAATCTATGTTTTTCACTTTGATTTGTTTACACATCCATCCATTCATTCATCTGTCCATTCATCTATCCACTATTTATTAAGTGCCAGACACTGTGCAAAAGCTGAAATGAAGTGGTAAACAGAGATATGAGCGCTTTCTCATCCAGGAACTTCGTTTCTTCTATAATATCTCTCCTAGTGAAGTGGAATGGCAGGGATGATACCCTAGTTTACTAAGGGTAGGACAAGAATTCATGATGAAGACCTTTGTCACAAAAGTGATGATTGTTCTGCTCCATGGATCTTATTCATCATGGCTCCTAGAGACATCTAGGCTTAATGAAATTAGTGTAATTCATGCAAAAGCTCCCAGATAGCTGTGCTTCTGTGTGGGCCTTTCCACTCTTCAAAATTCTGCAGGCTGCTTTAATTTTGAAAATATTCAAGACTTGAAAGTGAAAAAAAAAATAGGAGTAGTAAGACTTTCTATCCTTGTCTCATTTTTTTGGGACTGTTCTGTGAAGACCTCACTCTAGGACCCATTTTCCACTTTGCCTTCCCTCATCCTGTGCAAGGTTTAGGAGCAATCACAGTAAAGGGAGCTGCTCAGGCATCCTCTTGCCACATAGCCTCTCAGGGCAGGATGAACTCTTGCATTTTATATGGCAATGGAGACTTCACAATAGTTGAGGCTTCAAAACATTGAAGAGGAATCTGGTTTCCTTCGCAGAAGTTTTCTTCCTCAGGAAACTTCAGTATTTAAATCAAAAAATTTTTTTAATGCTCCGTAGGACACATAGTGGACTCTTGCTAGAAGTGACTGCCTAAATTCTGATGCTCAACCTGGAATATGAAATAACCTTCAAGGGTAATTTAAATTTGGCTTCACTCAACAAGATTATGACTGGGTGAACCAATGCTTTAAGTTTGCAATAAATGAATGAATGAAGTAAAAAGAGAAGAGTGAGGCATTGGCAACTGGTCGAGTCACCTTCACCTTTTCCCTGCAATGGTCCAGACAAAGTCAGACACAGCAATTGCCTCATGCTCGCTCTGGTGATAACATGATCATCTTCTGAGCTTTCCTCGGGATGTCAAAAGTGAACAGTAAAGTATCACCTGTTGTGGAAGCTGATATGTGATATGAGAGGGTTTGAGCCAGTTTGGAGTGGTCTTTGCAACCCATGATGAAATGAAATTAAGACTGAGAGATTCACAGGAAGAAGGTATAACCTGAAGAAACTCGGACATTACTTTCCACAACAGATATCTTCTTATGAAAATAGTATCACTTTGGAAGTATCCAAGTTAATCTTCTTCGTGTTGTACGACTTTAGGTTTGCTCAAGTGACAGAAGAAATAATGACTTAGCAATAGATACCTTGTTTACCTCTTTGTACCAATATGGACAGCTGTCACGATTTGTCTTCTAAGGCTAGTTTTTTTTTTCATTACTCTTGTTTTTTTAAATTGGTGCTTCATAATCTTACATAGTGAAAGGCTTTATTATTATACATTTATACATGCACACGATATGAGAATGTAAGTTGAACCCGATCTAAGGGTAGTCTTACATTTTGGGGAATCCAGACTCTTCATTTAAAATATTGTCTTGAGCTAGGGATGTAGGTCAGTGGTTGCATTACATGTGTGAGGTTCTCTGTTTGATCACTAGCACTTCATTTTCTTATTGTAACCTTCCATTTGGCATCAGTGAAGACTGATAACAGGGTAGCAAAAATTCAACTTACTTAGTGCTGTGGTATGGATGAGTATTTCCCAAAGGTCTGTATGTAAAGGCTTGTTCCCCTAGATTGGTGTTGTGGGGACCTGTAAGAGGTGGGGTCTTATGGAAGGTCCTTGGGTTATTGGGGGCATGTTGCCAAGGGAATTGTGTGATCCCAGCCTTGCATCCTCTCTTTCAATGTCGGCTCTGGTTCGAAATGTGAATATTCTATCTGGCAATGAGCTTCTGTCATGATATGCTGCCCTGACAAAGACCCAAGCTAATGGGTGCACTCCATCTTGGACTTGAACCTCCAGAACTGTGAGCTAAAATAAACCTGTCTTTACTTCATAAGTATCCTGTGTCAGGTATTTTGTTATGGTGATATGAAGCTGACCACTGCACTTAGTATGGGAAATAGATCTGGTGTCATCAGGTTGTGATCCTTTGTGTGTTTTCTTTCTGGTAGCATTGCAGCTCTGCTACAGTGACTGACTGATGTTAGTCATAGAATTAGTGCCCTATCTGTCCCTGTCCCCCATTTCTTCTGATTTCTGCCTATCTGCATTTTCTGTCTTTATTGTCTTCACTACTTCTAACATTTTTGCCAAACTTAAAAATCTTCTCTAAGTTTCCTGAAGACATATACAAATTTAACTTAGAGATTGAGCAAAGAGAAATTACAAGGGTTTCCAGAGAATATGGAATTATGGCTTATGCTGGGGTGACATTTTTGTAGAAATTATGTAGCTATTGCTCAAAAAAATTTGAAGGGGTCTAATTATTACATTTAGAATTCATTTGTGATTACTTGTAAAGATTTAGTAGTAGTTTGCCCCTTTTATTGAGAAGGAAGCTTCTGTGAAATGTCTTTACTCATTTCATGAAGCAGGCAGTAAGGATTTCAGAGTTAAAGTAGTATGTTGCATACTTTGTCTTCTGTTAAAGTAACCCAAAATTGAAAAAAAAAAAAAGAAACCTTTGATTCCTGTTTTTTCCAGAAGTGCCATCTTTCTATCATAGCTTAATAAAAATAGGAGGGGATGTTAGTCTGAATAAGTTAAAACTGTGAATAATGAGTATTTTATCTTTATTTTTGATTGATCTTCATTTTTAAATAATATGGGCATAGCATAAGAAAAATAGGATACAAAATTAACAATAAAACCAAATAGTACCCCATTCATCCATCCCTACTCTATGTCCTTTTCTCTCTAGGTGACCAGTTCTAATGCTTTCAGCTGTTTCTTCTGATGGCTTTCTCCACATTATTAGATAGTGTGTATGTACTTCTCTTTCTTGGTTCATCAGTATGCTAGTGTTTGTTAAAATCCCAGACTGTATACTCAGATATTGATGCACTAGCTGTAGGAAGAGCTCATTTTTATGCAATAAGCATTTTTAGGAAATGCTGAATTCTGATGCACATGCCCAGAGAAAGAGAGTTTCTATAGATAAGAGAATGTCTGGCCTTAGGTTTGGCTCTTGAATCTTTTTAAGGTGTCAAGCAATGCTCAATTTCCAGAATTGTGGAGGATACAAAGGTGTAGTAATTGGTAAGCAGTGACTCAGGGGTTCTGTTTTAATGAGAAGATAAAATGAGCTTTTAGACTTCATGTGAATTTTTGTATATAATTATGTAATTGATGTTTATAAATATGCATTTGCTTCTCCCCCAACATGCCCTCCCCAAGGGAGTTAACGAAGGAAAACATAAATTTTAACTTGACCTGTTAATCAAGTGACTTACATTTTTAAAAATTGTTCTGAATTGCTTCCTTAGATTTCTAAATATGATTTATATTTGTCTGGGAAGTTCAGCTGTTGGGGAGGAAGTTGTTGGTAGGTTGTTGAAGTTCACCCAGATGTAGGGGCAGGCATACAGGAGTAAGACCTCCACAGCCCAGCTTCAGGCAAAAGGTCAGAGCCCGGAGTCTAAGACGAAGCAGAGCATCCTAGGATGGCAGGGCGTACTTCCAGGAGTCAGGAATGTATGGTGCTCATACATGCAGGGAGGCAGATATCAGGTCCTCTTTAGAAAGTTATACTTCCGAGAAAGAGGATGTACCCTTGGCCTACAGTTCAGAGACAAAGAAGTGGCTCGAGGTCCCGGATGCTAGGCAGAATAAATAAATGCTCAGTGCTTAAAGAAGGGAGTGAGGCAGAAATACAGCCTGAAAACATGAGTCAATCTGGCAGAGGTCAGATGGGGTGATTCCGTTAGCACCTAGCACTCATTTCAGGTCCCAGGTGTGTTTGTCCATGAACCGGATTTGGGGAATGGCAAGGGAGCAGGGAGTATGTTCCTATGCTTCTAGTAAACTATCAGTGTTATATTTATTGGAAATCTGAAACAGCATTTATCAATTAGTTTGTCCAGCTCCAGGGGCATTGGAGGGCAGGCATAGGAGCAATGAATTGGACTGAAATCTGATGCCCTTTATCAGGGATATTGGATACAAATTCAAGAATTTTTTTGGAGTTTCAGAAGCAATCTTGGATCCCCTACTTTGGTTTTGGCACTAGAATATTATATTATCTCTTGGTCCAGCATTGTAAGGAAGGTGCTTCATTGTGAAGACCCTCTGGGGAGTTGGGAGAAGGGGAGAATTCTGGAGACTGGGTGATGCCCCACTTTCTTTTGCTCTGATTAGTCTGAGAACTGAGTTGGGGCTGCAGCTCTGGGTAGAGAGATTTGGACCACTGGGGTGGAAACGGGACCAGGGAGAGTCAGGATAATGAGGTAAAAGGATGATTTTATAGACAGCATAGATGTTCATCTGTCCTCATTGTCGTGAATTATGGGTTCTCTGTTGGATTATTTCTCTGTTGTGGATGAACTTAGTGTAAGGCTTGCATGGGTTTTGGAACAAGGGGAATATGGAAACTTCTCATTTGCTTCTTTGGATAAAACTTCTAAGTGAATAGCTGAAAAGACCACATTGTTGGCTTCAACACACCAGGTCTAATTCTTTCAGGTCCCAGTTTACTCATGACAGTGACCATCATATGAGAACATCCTGCCTGAAGCATGTTGGAGAAGGAAGAGTTGGCTCCTCTGGGCCATCAGATTGATTACAGGAATTCAGAGTTACTAAACTGAAAATGGCCACTGTGTTTATTTATGAGAGTGCTTTGTTGGTCTTCTGAGTTGAAGTTGATGACAGATGTGTTTTTAGAGAAAAAGTACAAACTCTAGAGATGTAAGCATCTGTTCTTTCTCAGTCTTGCCTTTTAGGCTCTTACTTCATTTTTTTAACCCACACAACAGGCTTGCTTTTTTTTTTTCCTACAGAATACCTGAAAATATGAGTGTAAATGACTAATGTGGATTCTTGACAGTTTTACTGGAACAAAATGGGTGTTTCTGGCTTTGATTGCCTATATCTGGCTGGCGTTGTGGGTGGCTGTTGATGACCCCATTTTTTGCCACATAGCCCATATGGCATTGCAGTCTGCTAAGTGAACCTGCCGATTTAAGTGATGATGTACAGCGTTTCCATGGGACCATAGAGTTCATTTCTATGACCCAAATGTGCTGCTGTACTTGGGTTTGTTTATCATGGTTGTGAGAATTACTTCACGGAGGTAGACCTCAAGAATGTAAAAGTCCAAGCATTTAAGTCAGCGGTTCTCAAAGTGTGGTCCATGGGCCCTTGGGAATCCTCAGAACTATTTCAGGGGGATCACAAGGTTAAAACTATTTTTTATCATAATACTAAGACATTATTTGCCTTTTTTTGCTATGTTCACATTTGCCCTGATGGTGAGTGAAAGTGCTAGAGCCTAAGCAGAGATCAAGGCGATGGCACTAAAGTGCACTGGTTGTCATATTATCCACCATCTTGTGCTCTCAGTAGCAAAACAAAGAGAAAGAAAAAGGTTGCCATTTTCACTTAAAAATGTCCTCAGTGAAACTAAAGTTATTAGCTTTTATTAAATCTTGCTATACACCATTTTAACATGGGATATATGAGAAAAAAAGAAAAAGAAAGAAAGTGATCCGCTGCATATCAAAGCACAGTGGCCGTCCAGAGGAAACATGCGTTTGTGCTTATTTGAATCGTGAACTGACTCAACCGCTGTTTTCATAGAATTCCATTTTTCACCAGAAAGAACGATTTGCCGGACTCATAGTGGTTACTCAGAACTGGGTATTTGTCAAATATCTTTTCAATAATTAAAAAAAAAGAAAAGAAAAAGAAAGAGCACGTAACCTCAAGGAAAACAGGGAGGAGTATTTATTGCTAATGATAAGATACACATTTTCAAGTGAAAACTTGAATTTTGGAAAATTTTTATCTGCCGCTGTGAGCGCGTCAATTTTCTAATACGGACTTTTCTGAATAGCAGTGCCAATAAATGCAATTTATTTATTTATTTATTTTTTGCTACCAGGGATTGAACCTAAGGGCCTTTAACCACTGAACCACATCCCCAGCTCTTTTTATTTTTTATTTTGAGACAGAGTCTTGCTAAGTTTCTTAGGGCCCCACTAAATTGGTGAGGCTGGCTTTGAACTTGTTGGGATAACAGGTATGTATTACTTTGCCTGGTGAAATTTATGTTCTTGATATTTAATAATGAATGGCCTAAATCAACACTTTCCAAATGACCAATGTATAGTGTTACAAAAAACACATGCTTGGATAGAATATCTACTCAAAGTCCAAATAGGGCAATAGATTTTAATGTCACAGAGGATAGTTCATTGATGCGGGTTTGTGTTCCATATTACAACCAACTTTTATGAGTGTTGAATTTTGGTATAGTATCAAAGAAGAAGTGTCTATTAATATCCTTTGTATTCTAACCACATAACTGTGTAAGGTTGGATTTTCTTTATATACGCAGCACAATGCAATAAATTGAAAGAAGCAAATGGGAGAATCCAATGTCTTCAGATAAGACAGACACAACAGATTTGAAAAAGATGTAAAATAATGCCATTCTTCTCATATTTTTGTTTTGGAAAATATGGCTAATTTTCATAAAATGGACTATTTCTGTTAACATGTAACGTTTTGTTATTTTAAAATGAATGTATTTTTTAAAAAAATTAATTCCTAATGCAGTAATATTAGTAGATAGATGTAACCCATATCAACACAGGACAGTGATTTATAAGAGTATAAAAGGATCTTGAGATGAAAATTTGAGAACTACTTGTTTCATTTGTTTTCCACATACGATGGCACAGATTAGGAAACCATAGCTGGTTTTCTTAGCATTGCCACTTTCCTTTGGTTCCTGTGTGTCTGTCAGAAATATCTATGAGATATCTTTGCTGACCCTCAGCCTCTGTTCTCCCAGGTATGCACACATTGGACACATGTAAGGAGGTACCAGGCAGAGACTCTACCCAACAGAAGTGCTGGAGAGGAGCCCATGTGTAATTAGAGAAATTGTTATTGTCTTTCCCACTGGCTAAATCTATGTAGAGAGATGGACAATCAGGCTGAGGAGATGGCAGTGAGCCAGAATGATTAGATTAATTTTTATCTAAATTAATACTGAGGCCATTCTTATCTAAAGACAGAATTAGAATTTGAAAAAGTGACTGTGAGTTCATCATCAAGAATGCCACCATCATAATGGAATATTAAATGGGCAATAAAATGTGAATTATGGAGGCTCATGAAAAGTGCTCACTAGAATTTCAACTACAGAACATTAAATACCCAGTGGCATTGCAGTCAATCAATGAAAATTCATGTTTACTTATTAGAAAAAGACAGTATGGTAGGCACTGGGATACAGTGCTGAATAATAGACTTTGTCCTTGACTGTACATATAAAATTATTTATGCATGTTGAGCCAAATTTGAAGGTCATAAATGAAAAACAATAGATTAATTAATGGAAGAACTGCCTCAAACTCATATTTTCAAAATATAATTTAAATTTCATTGTCAGGGGCATAAGTGGGTAGAAATGGTTATGAATTCATGCTCTTTTTAAATTAAGGAGTTGAGTTGTTATATAATCATCAATGCATATAAAGTAACAATATGATGTACATTATTCCTACACCATAGTTACCCCCCCATCACCTGCACCCCAGTCTCTTGATTCTTCTATATTATGCCCCTATAAGAGATATAAAACGTCTGTATATATGTATATGTGGGTATATACATATATATATATATATAATTGTAAATTTTCCAGATTTAAATGGTTGCATGAGTATTCTTTGACTTCTCAGGGGGTAAAGGGTATGCTACATTGTTGATTGCTCTTGTCATCTCTGCCTCTTCAAAACACCAGGGAGAGTGGGGAGAAGCAGAAGGAAGGGAACTGTCCCTGTTGCTCCCAGCGTTTTGTCCTTGCCTGATCCCCAGAGCTCCTGCTTGACTTTATTTTGTTTACTACCCTGCTCCTTTGACCTACGCTAGCTAGCGCAGTCTCAGTCTTACTGGTGTTCCTGTGAGTCCCACCCAGAGGGAGCTTCTCGGGCTAAACAAGCCTTTTCCTTGGATCTTTGTTTCTGTCATTATCAACTGCTGTGGATCCTGTGAGAAATCTAGCTATCTACAATGTGTCACTGTTTTAAGGCCTCTCTCTGGGAGTCAGGGGGTGAGGAGCTAGTTTGCTGGGTTAAAAATGACAGGAGAAAGACAAGGTTGAAATGTGCCTTAGCACATCTTACAAAAACTCCCTTTAAAGGCAGGGAAACCACATAACCCACATAATCTGCCAGGGGAATTTGTAGTCAGCTGTGTTCTCAGAGGATGTGGGAGGCAGAGTTTTCATACTATGGTATTTATAAATATTCCAGAAATTTCAGGCATTGGTTGGGTGACCTGGTTTATAGAATTGCAAAAGGACTGTGTTGAACCCTAGAAGTCTTTTTATTTTCTATAGTAAAATATATAAGTTCTGAAAAAAAATCAAGGTCATCCTGAAAAATATAAAAGAAAGCACATGAGAATCCTAGATAGCTTGCTTATACTGACAGTATCTCAAAACAGAACAAAAAAACAAGGGGCTGGAGTGGTGGCTCGGCGGTTATGAAGCTTGTCTGGCATGTGCGAGTACAGGGTTCAAATCCCAGCACCCACGTACACAATTAAGTGTCAGAGCAATGAAAGCCATGTGAAAAACTCAATAAAAATTGATTCTCTCTCTCTCTCTCTCTCTCTCTCTCACTGTCCTTCTCTCTTTAAAACAACAACAACAAAAAACAAAAACAGAAACTAAAACACAAACATTTAAAACAGCAACAAACAAAACAGATACTATAGAGTAGTGTTTAGAATCTAGAAAAATATCAATTGAATATATTATTTAATAAGGTATTTGTAGATGAGGAATAAAGGCTTTAGGGAATAGAGTTGATTGCTCAGTTAGGTTAATTGGTTGCTCAGGCTAAAACTTGTGTAACCAAAAACTCTCACCAAGAATTGCCCCAATTAAGAAGGAAGCAATAGCTATAAATCTTTAGGACTGACCTACAGCAATAATTGAAGTTGATCAGCATTTTTCAAATTGTGCTCCTCATTCTATTGTGCCAAAGTATGTTTATGTGGCCAAATAAATTTTAGAAACATCATGTTGTATATTCTCCCAATTTGATATCCATATTCATTAATGGATAAGAAAAGCCGTATAATAAAGAAACCTACTTAACTTTGTGTAACCCAACCATATCCATTTCTTCGTAGATACCTTGTGTCATGGAGTCTCCTTTGACTCTTACGTTAGAAAATGCTACAGGAGATTACTGATGTAAATTACACTGATATTTTTGATGGAAAGATTTGACTTTTCTGAGCTTCAAATGTCTCTGAAAGAAGACTGAGGTGAATGTTGGCATATCTTGAAAAGGAATTGTCATTGTCTTTCATGTCTGGTTAAGCCCTTCATGTGGAAGAATGGACAACCAGGCTGGGGATATGACAATTAGCTAGGGGGATTCTGTGTGCTAATGGTCACAGCCATCTATTTCATCTGTCCCTCTGGGCCTCAGATGTGGGTTAGTTACTGTGTCCCTCAATGCATTTTTTTTCAACAGAAAATGCATTTTTAAAAAAATGGTAATACAGTGACCTACTGTATCTGTGGAGTTGCCTCGTGTATTAATAGGGAACACTGCTTGGTTGTGGCCTCTGTAAGGGGAGCGTGTCAGGATGTGTTACTTTCTATGGTGAGATGAAATAATTATCCCCTCCCCAACAAACCCCTCCTTAGGAAAACAAACACTTGAAAGTTTATTTTATAAAAACTGTGTAGAACTTATATAAATATATTGTGACAGCAGCTGTCATAGTGTATATGTCAAGAAAGTGCTTTGAAACTTTATGCAAATACATGGGCAATGTATACACTACTGTGCACCCCAAAGACTACCCGATGTGTTCTTGGTGCCAAGGAAAACACAAATGTTCTCCAACCCATTCAGAGGAAAAGTCACCACAACCGTGTACCTTTCACAGCCTTGTTCTCTTGGCCAGTGAAACACACTTTGACTGGCTGGCATGGAGACAGAGGTAGGGATAATGCTGCGCAAATTTTTACCAGGAATTCTTATAGATAAAGCACTGCATTGTGCTGAGCAACTTGAGCACACTTGTGCTCATAAATTTCACAGCAGCTTTGTGAGGAAAATAGCATTGTTTAGACACAGAATAATCAAGACTCAGATTAAAATGAATTGCACAATGTCACTCATTTATTCATTAGTTAATGATCCTAACAGTGCTAGTTTTCATTGGTTGAACATACTTGTGATCTGAAGGAAGTCCTGCATTTTCACAAGTGTGGATCATGGTGACTGTGCCCCTTAGTATTTATAGACTGTGCATTACTTTTTTTTATTATAAATAGCTATCTTGATAAGGTGTGTTTATAGACTATGAATGAAACTCCAAAGCTAAAGGTCTCTATCTATCTCCCCTCCAGAAATTGTTAATGTGGAAAACACAGTTACATTTATATTATACACCGTGTTGTGTATAACTGCACGTTCCTGTTCATTGGCTGTGTTTGTTTTAAGAAGGTGTTTTGGGTAGGATAGGACAAAGGGTATGATCTATTGAGCCTTTTAAACGGGTCTATACTAAGGTGGCCTTTAGACATAAGTTTTGCTCTTTCTTCCCCAAGCTCTCAAATGCAGAGTCTGTCTTTGGAATCAAAAGTGGTCCATTCTCTTCAATCAATCCTGCTGGGAAAATGGTTTCTCTCACTACAACAGTAATAACACACGCCATGGTGGGGAAACAGGCAACCACAAGAGGATAAGTGTTCAAAATCAATATTTCTCAGAGAGTCTGAAGGATTTTACTTGAAAAAGCAGAAGCTTTCTTAAAACATGGAAATAAAAGGAGCAGTGTTCACACTAAAATTGTTCACGGCAAAAGTTTTAAATGATTCTATTCGCAAACATTTCCATCTCCGAAGATTGGTTGAACATATCTGTGATCTGAAGAAAGTCCCACACAAAGCCCAATGTCATGGGCAAAAACATGTGAATCTTGGTAAACAGGCCGTTCACGTCATGCAATAGGTGAGAAACATCTGCAAAAGTCTCAGGCTGGAGCGGTGGCTCAGAGGTTAGGGCATTTGCCTGTCATGTGTAAAGATGGGGGTTTGAACTCTAGTACCATATACAACGAAATGTTGCAGCAACGAAAGCCACAAGAAAAACTAAATAAAAATTGATTCTCTTTCTCTCTTTCACTGACCCTGTCTCTAAAGAAAAAAACCAACCAACAAATACCAAACTCCAGATAGAAGATGATGAATCAAAAGCTTGAGGGAAAATAGGAATTTAAAATATTTGTGAAATCTTGGGCACATAACCGTCTTGGGAGGCTGCAGCAGACTGGAGGATGCCAAGTTTGAGGGCAGCTTCAGCCCTGGGTAACTTAACAAGACCCTATCTCAAAATTAAAAAAAATCATAATAAAAATAAAATGAAGCAAAATAAAATAAAGAGGGCTGGGATTGTAGCTCAGTGGTAAAGAGCTCCTGGATATAACCTGAAGTACCAAAAAAGAAAAAACTAATTTATGAAATCTTAGTTCCTGTTGACACGAGCAGACTTGTGCCTTAAACTCAGTATAGTCAGGAAATACTTCTGGATTCTAAATCAAGAAGGAAAACTGGAAACCTCCATGGTTCAAAGGAGTTGAAAGCCCCTTCAGACCCCAGGTTGTGTTCTTACTACTTTGAACTCAAGTGACTTAAATTTCCCTAAGTTTTAATTTATTCATCTGTAAATTGGGGGAAAAATAGCATCTTGTCTCGTAGAGTTCATATGAAGATAAAATAGAAGTAAAACTCCTAACCCAGAGCCTTGCACATAGTGAATGATGTTAGCTATTACACATATAGTTAAGATTAAATTAATTTAGAATTCCACCATTTGTCCTAACTATGAGCTAATGACGTACATTGAGTTACTTGTTTATATAAGTTCTCTGAACTTGGTGACCAAACGTAGTCATGATTGTTGATGCTCTTTATTAATAACACTGATTAATTTAAGAAATTATTTTCTTTCTGAATATCTTGGTCAAAAAAGGGCTGGATGTGCAGCCATCAGTATATAAACTTTCAGTTCATCTGCCTGTTGTTAAGGCATCACAGCCCCGTCATCCTCATGTTAGTCTTGTATAGTGGAGTGGTCAATATTTCTGAACTGGTCCTTGACATTTGCTCTAAGAACCTTCCCCTTCAACACTGGTCTTAAAGAGAGCCTCTGGGTTGTCCTGAGGACTTGTCTCTGGCCCATGAACAGCAAAGCCCTGGCAGCTCTCCTGAGTGGATTAGGCATCCTCTGACTTCTAATCAATGGTGGGCTTTTGTTCTTCTTCCATTGCCTTCGTAGGAACCATGGAAATTATCCCTGGTTTTATTTGAAATTTTTAGGGAAGTCCTGGCAAGCCCTGTCCAAGTTATGGCCTTAAAAAATGTCCAGAACTGTTCTCCATGCTGTATCATTTTCTGAAATAAGGTATTAACTGTGTTGGTCAGGAAGAAATTATAACCATTTTTTAAATGTATGCATGTATGTATTTATTTATTGGTATGCGGGATTCAACCCAGAGGAGCTTAACCACTGAGCCACATCCCTTAGCCCTTTATGTTTTTATTTTGAAACACTAAGTTGCTTAGGGCCTCACTAAGTTATTGAGGCTGGCTTTGAACTCGCGATCTTCCTGCCTCAGCCTCCGGAGTCAGTGGGACTACAGGTGTGTGCCACCATGCCCTGCTTGCTACCGTACTTTTTAATGAAGTTAAGAATTTAATTTGTCCAGTCCTATGGCTCCCCATCCATGTCAAAAAGGACCTTTCGGGTTTGTCAAACATGTCACAGTTATGGAGCTGTTTTCCACTCAGATCTCATGCCTGGCTGCGGGCAAGCTTTCTTCTACCCAGCGGCAGCCTTAATGAGGCATCCATTTCCTTCCAGATTCAGTAGCAGGTTCTGGCCAATGTTCAAGATGATACTTCTGAAACTCATTTAATATTATTCCAGGAGGAGCTTGATTTAATGTAACTCATTGTTTCTAGAACAGGCCAAGCACTTTTTCTTCCCACCTGGCTAATGTATGAGTCCATTGTGTAAGAAATGTACCTATGACTTGTGGATATGTGCTGTTTTATCCTGGCACATGCTGAATGAACATCCCTGACATTGACTGTCCTGTAGGAAGATGGCCAGTCTTCCTAGAAAGTCAGGGTTGTGAGAGAGAACGATTACTTTCCTGGGCTGAGAACAAATCTGTTTTCTGCCATCTCTGTCTGCCATTGTTTCCCCACTCAGCACTATCATTTTCCTAGGACTTTGGTTCTCAGCCTGGCATGCCAGAACTTCCCCATCATTGATTGCACACTGTCATTAATGTCCTGACAGACTCAGGTGACAAGCAAAGAAAGGTCTCTGTTGAGGAGGTGTGAACCAACCGTAAAGAAAGAGGCAGAATGTAGGAAAGAGAGAGAGGAGAGCTCTGATCAATGGTAGCATAGGTTTGTTCTGGAGAAACCTGTGGAAGAGGGCACAGTGGAGTCTGGGACCCACCTGCTGCTTACAGCCTGGGGTAGATATAGAGGGAATGAGGAGGGAGGGGGTCAAGGTTCGAGTTTTCTGGTTAGAATACGAGTTTTAGTAGTTTGATTTTTCTGATAAGGGCCTGGAGTCAATAGATTCTGATAAAGGCCTGAGTCAGTAAAGTTCCAAACAGTGTGTATGGGGTTGCTGTCTGGCTCACATGAGTGATTTCTGGTAGTGTTCTATAGCAATCAGGGACCAACATCATTTTCCTTTAGATTTATTTTACTCAGTTATAGGAATCCCAAGTCTGCACAGATTGTACCACAAAGGTTTTAGTGACACGGTTCTTTTGAGTTTTTCTTTTAGCATTCTTTCTCATCTAGGACCAGAGACACAGGCTTCTGTGGTACTGGACTTGGGATAATTTCAGTGACAGATGTGTTCCATCCATGACAATTTCTTTCTGAAACCAGGCTCAGTCACTAGGTGATTCCGTCATGTTTCATCTCTTCTTTCCTTAGGGTGGATTTTTTCTCAGGTAAAACCAATAAACGTCTCTCTCCTCCCTGGACTTGCCCAGACATGTCAGAACACTCTTCCGCCCAAGCTGGGACCCCCCACCACAGCTGGTTCCAACAGACTGTGTACTTCTTTTCCTTTGATCAGATCTGGCCTCGATTAGAATCATCCCAAGAGCTTGCCAAGATTGGGTTGCAGCCTGATTATCTTAAAACACAAACTTAAAATTGGTTGACAAGATCAATACCCAGGGGTATCGCTAGTTTGAATGAATAATGCCAGAAACTTCTAGTCTCTCTGGACTGTATTCCTTGATGTAAGCCAGCATGTTTGTTGTAGAGCTCCACGACATTGTACTTACATTTTAGATTTTTGCTCAAATTTTTGGAAATTGCACCTTACACAAAAGAGAGACTGCACATAATCATGTATATTAAATAGACATTTTGGTATTTTTTATTTAAAGGTCATGGTGTCTGACATAGAGAAACTCAAATGTTTGTTCAGTGGGTGAATGAAAGCCAAAATGTTGTGAGTAGTCAGTTGCTCTTCAGAAATTAAAATGAAGTTTAAATGTGAGCTTATTTTTCAGTAACGTGTTCAGGCATAATATACTTAGGAAACCTTCAAAGTATAATTTGGTCAAAATAATGAGGAGAGTCCAGATATAGCTTAATTAAGAGCAATTCATTTCAAGAGAACCACTGTTTTTGTACCTTAGGAAACCTCACTGGAGCACACCCTTTTTTTTTTTTTTTTTTGTTACTTTCAGCTTAAATGGGCAACCTGAAGAGTAGGTGTTTAGTTGGAAACAAGATACTTCTGTTACTCTGGTCTCACTGTGGAACCAGGCACTGGAAGACAGAAGAACAGGAAAATGACCTCTGCCCTCAGGGAATCTTCCACTTTGGGGCAAATGATGCACCCCTATGCTGAAGAGTAGGTGTTTAGTTGGAAACAAGATACTTCTGTTACTCTGGTCTCACTGTGGAACCAGGCACTGGAAAACAGAAGAACAGGAAAATGACCTCTGCCCTCAGGGAATCTTCCACTTTGGGGCAAATGATGCACCCCTATGAAACATTGTGGGAATGAAATAAAATGATACATTAAAATGCAGTATAGATTAGTGGTTTTAGATGGTCAAACCTAAAAGGCCAGGGGCTGTAGAAAATCAGTTGGCTGTTGATGTTTGAGTTTCTGTCTTTGCTGTCTAGTATTTCTAGACACTTCTGGCTCATCGGAGACCTTCACGTGGCATCATGCTTAGTGCACAATAGCTTGCTGGGTACTGTGGTGTAGGCAGCCTGGGGAACCTGACCGTCTTCCTCCTCCTGCACGGTGGTGTTATTTCCTTTCTCTCAGGAGTGGCTCGGAGTGGCTCATAACTCATATGAGGTGTGAGCTCTGAATGATTGTTCTTTTCATCTCCCTGGAAGCTGGCCAGATTGTAGATAGGGCGTTTGATGTGTCAGCAGCTCAGACCACTTACATGATGATGAAAGGTTGAACTTTGATAAAAATGACAAAAAAAGGAAAAGGGCTCTTTTTCTTCCTCTTTTTTTTTTTTTTTCTGGGTGGCAGTTTAGTAACCTACTCCCAGGGAGGTCTGCAAGGTATCTGGGAATCTGAAATATTAGAAGGGTGTTCTCTTGTGGATTTACTTGTTTATTGATTGTTTCAAAGAGGGAACACTCATGCTCCCTGGCATGGCAGGGAAGATTCTCTGGGCCCTTATCAGCAGGCTCCTGCCTCTGCTCATTGGACCAGAGGGGTGTCACCTTCCTCGGGAGGGATCACTATGTTCCAGCTATCCCTTAGCACACCAAACAAACCAGGGCTGGTGAATTGATTCAGACCCTGGTGCTTTTCTTCACTTCTCCATTCCCAGGGTATTTGTTCAGACATCTCTGGGCTTAGTCCCATGGGGTGGTCTTATCTTTCTGCTTCTAAAACAGACAAAGAGGGGTGTAAGGTCTTTGTGAACCACAGCCAGTTGGAATTCTCCTCAAATGGGAACCTGGTCATATCTGTGACTCATGCTTCAGCCAAAGTGGACAGCTTGGGTTTGAGGAAGGGTATTGATTTAGTCAGCTTTTTCACTGCTGTGACTAAAAGACCCAACCAGAACAATTTTAGGAGGAAAAGTTTATTTGGGGGGGTTCATGGTTTCAGAGGTCTTAGACCATAGGAGGCCACTGCATTCCTGTGGCTGAAGGTGAGGCTGAACATCATGGTGCAAGAGTGTGGTGGAGGGAAGCAGCTCACATGATGATAGGGAGCAGAGAGAGGAGCTCCACAGCAGAAGTAAAATGTATACCCCAAAGGTATGCCCCCAATGACATACCTTCCAGGCACCCCTTCCAGCCTTCAGGTGCCAGTTAATCCCTATCAGGGGATTAACCCACTGGCTGAGTCAAGGCTCTTATAGCCCAATTATTTCACCTCAACCTTCCTGCATTGTCACACATGAGCTTTTTGGGGGCACTTCACATTCAAACCATAGCAGGGATAAATTTCTGAATATTCTTCCTTCAAACAAAAACATAACAAAAATCCCTGCCATTCAGCTAGGTGACTAGGAAGAGCTAAGAGTAAGTGCTCAAAGGGAAAGAAAAGATAAATTTAATCTTTAAATGTGAGACTTAAAAAAATGCAATACTGAAACAACTTTAGTAGAAAATAAGACTAATGGAACAAAAGGAAAGCCACGTTGATCACCTATTTATTTATTAATCTAATGTCTATTTCACAGAACTGTGGTCCTTGGCTCTGCCCCAGTGTGTACCAGAGGTCCTGTGCCTGCTCCGCAGCCTGCCTCATCTGCTCCTTTGGGAAGCTGTTGAAAGACAGTATCTGGCTGCAGTATCAGCAGGCGCAGGGCATGTCATAGGTGCCAGGCAATACTCCTGCTGAGACCAGGACAGCATTTTCCTACAGATTTGGCAAGAATTTTGGAATATGATGAACATGGTCAAACTCTTTGGGAGTCATCTATCTGATCATGAAAAAACATTGAAGTCCCTGCAGGACTTGTTGGCAGAGCCGAAGGGTGACTGGCCAAGTCTGATAGCTTAGTGGGAGCTTCAACTTAAAGGGTCAGTACTGACAAGCAGGACTGGCATAGTACCTTCGAGAGGAGAGTTTTCCTCCTTCAGTCACTCTGAAAAAGTTACTCTTGATACTGCCCATCAGCACTTACGATTTGCCTGACAGTAAGAAGAGAGCGAATGCAGTGAGAAAGTCAGATTGTCTGGGTTGAAGTTCAACTACTAATAGGAAAGAGAACAAAAAAGGAGTAGACCTGAATTTGTTCAGGATTTATATTGAGATTCTTGGCTATCTTCCTGTCTGGGAAACTTTGGAATCTCTAGCTTCTTCAGTGATGGGGAGGTTAATAGAACAGGTTATTTTAGTGTGTTATAGTGTCATTCAGTCTGAAATATCATACCTGGGACTGCCCAGAAAAATCAAATATCATTTCTTAATGTGGTAGGCAGAATAATACACCCCCTGACCCAAAGCTGTCCACAGCCTAATCTCTAAGACCCTTGAATGTGACTTTCCATAGCCTGTTCAGAGGTGATGAAGTTGAGATTTTCCCATGGGGAAATTATCCTGGGTAATACGGATTGTTCCTCTTTCAAGAGTCCTCATCAAAGGGAGGCAGGAGCCTTAGTTAGCGAAGGAGATTTGATGACAGGAGGGGGGCCAGAGTTAGGGGAGATCTGAAGATGCTACACCAATGGCTTTGAGGGGGACAAGGGTGCATGAGCCAAGGAAGCAAGGCTACCTGTGGAATCTGGAAAAGGTGGGAGACGGATTCTCCCCTAGAACCTCCGTAAGAACACAGATCTGCCCACACCTTGATTTTAGCTCAGTGAATGAAATTCATGCCTCTGACCTCTAGAACTGTAAGCTGATTAATGAGTGCTGTTTTCAGCTACTAAGTTCATGTGATGTTTTTTACAGCAGTAGTAGGAAGCCAAAACAATACAAGCAACCCCACAACTGGACTTAGAAACACTGAATGGTGGGGAAAATAAAAGGAGTTTGTTTTAAGCAGTGGTTCTTGAGATGGAGCGCTGGCTCATGATTCTCTGAAAACATAATGAAGTATACAAAGGAGTTTTTATTTATGTCGGCCTAGTGGGTCCTTCTCAGGGTTTGTTGTTTGTTCAGGATTTTTATGGGACAACATAGGCATGCTGGTGGAGATTTGCTGACATGTTTTTGGGGATCTGAGTGTAAAATTAAAGTAGAATTTTATTTTATCGCTTGGAAACAGAAACCCAGATGTGGCCATACCATTCAGGTTCTTGGGGCAAAAAGCTTCCAGGATCTGCAGGGATAATAAAGCTTGTGGTGGGCTCAGTGCAGCCAGCAGTGAGGCACAGTTCTACCAATTCCACTTCGCTCACAGCTCTAACTCATCCTGCTTCTCTCTGACCTCTTCCTTTCTAAGCCCTAAGAAGAGGTGCCTCCAGTCACCAGCGACATGAACTGACTTTCATCCTCCCTTGGTGAGAAGTGCTCCCCATGAAAAGTGGGCTTCATCCTTTAGAACACCTCTTGAGCACCTGTTAGAAGCTATGGTGTATGCTGGATGCTGGGGGAACTAACAGGAAACTTGAACCTGGGGTCCTGCTAACTGGGAGCTCCTGCTAAGGAGACATTTTGCAAAGTATAGTGCCTTGGATGACATCCCCATCTGCTTCTGGAAGAGCTGTTAAAAATGCGTGCTCCTGGATTATGGTTTGAGGAAACAGTGGTCTAGTACTGCTCTCATCTGGAGGTGACTTTGAATCCCCAGGAAACATGTGGCAATGACTGGAGGCATTTTTGGTTGTCACAACCAGAGGACAAAGAATAGTACTACAATATAGCAGGTGGGGGCTGGGGGTGCTACTATGCATCTTGCAATGCATACGACAGTCCCCACAGCAAGGAATTAGCAGACCCCTAAATATCAACAGTTTGAAGTTTGAGAAACACTGACCTAGTCAGTAAGCCTGCTACTTGCACGCAAATTATGCCATGGTGTTATCTATAAAACCAAATATATCCCACCGTCATTGCATGTTGCCATGAACGTTATAAGTACATTCGATCAATTATGGACTGAAATATGACCATGCTCCCATCAGATTACTTTGCCTAGTGATATTCTAGTTATCTTAGTTTGTGTGAGTACACCCAATGATGTTTTTAACCAGTAAGAAAATTGCCTAATAATTTGTTTCATAGAATGTATCTCCCTTGTTAAACAGTGTATGCTGTATATGTGTATGTTTCTCTACATACACCTACCTGTGCCTCTCTCTCATCTCTCTATGATACATGAAGAGAATGAATTATAAAGGACTACTAAGTAGCTATAAAGCTATTAACTGAAAGGATAAAAAGAGAAATGTAAGGTATCATGGAGGCAGCAGCATCTACTGGGTGAAACCACCATCTCTGGGGTTGGGAAGTAACAGGAAGGGAGTAGAATTTTTAAAACTTACAGGAGAGGTCATGTGGACCTGGCATTCAAACCTCTGCAGAAGGAATGTCCTCGGGCTGGAGTGGGGCCATGAGATGAAGCTGACTCTATTTGCACGAAGTGTTGGCAAAACTGCAAGCTTAGCTCGGATTCAGATGTGGGGTGGTGCCATGGCTGTCCAGTGAGGCAGCATTTCTGGGGTGAGGCCCATATGAACAGGAAGCCACAGGAAATAGCGGCAGAAGAAACTAGCTCCTCCTTATGGTGCCCCTGTTAGCAAGGCAGAGATGTGGTATGCAGAGTCACAGGCTCAGCACCAGAACCCTGGGTATGCTTGGGAGGGTCTGGAGGTGGGACACAAAACGTCAATGCCTGGGACATAGTTGTGGCTCTAATAAAGTATGGGTGCCTAGGTATTGTATCAGAATTAAGGAAGTTGTTTTAATCTGCTTTTCTCTGCTGTGACCAAAAAGATCCAACAGGTACAATTATTTTGGTGCTCACAGTTTCAGAGGTCTTAGTCCATAGCCAACTCCATTTCTCAAGAGTTGAAGTGAGGCACAACATCATGGAGGAAGGGTGTGGTGGAAAAAAACAGGTCAAGACATGGCCAAGAAGAAGGGAGCAGCACTCTCCTCACCACAGACAAAATATATACTCCAAAAGTACGCCCCCAATGACCCACCTCCTCCAGCTGCACCCTACCTGCCTATAGTGGTCACCACCCAGTTAATCCCTACCAGATAGGATTAACACTGATTGGGTTAAGGCTCGTATTTTCCAATCATTTCACCTCTAAGCTTCTTTGCATTGTCTCACACTTGAAGTTTTGGAAGACAACTCATATCTATACCATAGTAGAAGTGAAGCCCTCAGTATCCTTTTGCAAAAGTTCCATGGGTGATTCTAACTCAGGCTAGATTGAAAATTCTGAATAGCAATGAGGCACCATTACAGGTTTTCTTTCAAGCATGAACACGGCACATCATTATGTGCAGATTCAAAAGCAATGTCTTTCGACTGAATGGAAGAGAAAGATAAAAGGCCTGCGTTGGCGGGCTATAAATTAGGTATGAAAATGAATGATGAATGCATTATCCTCTCCCTGAGAGAGGCCTCCAATTTGCAGATTTCCACATTAGGCATGTCTTATTTCAGATGTAAAAGCGGGAAGAACGGAAAAGAAGGGTGAGTGGGCTGGGTGAGGGGAAGAGAATATGACAGGAAAAAAGCCCAAGAGGGAAATAAAGTGAACCCATGATTCAGATTTTATTAAAGTAAATGTAGATAATATGTTTTATCTAAGCCATTTGAATCTAAGAAGCAGATATAAAGGTCTAACCAGAATCTACCAGAGAAGATAAGAAATGGCTCAAAGGAGAGGAAATTTGGGGCTGCAGCCGTGGCTCAGCAGTTACAGTGCTAGCCTGGCATGCGCTAGTACTCAAGTTCAAACCCCAGCACCACGTACACAATGAAGTCTCAGAGCAACCAAAACCACATGAAAAACTAAATAAAATTGATTCTCTCTCTCTCACTGTCCCTCTCTCTTTAAAAAAAAAGGAGAGGAAATTCTTCTTATTCTAGCTGAGAAACTGCCATTGGGAGGCTGTAACGGATGGAAATAACTCTTGGATATTAGAACTAAATTTGCATTTCAACCTTTCCACTTACATTTGGGTGGCATGCTTTGATGAGCAAGTTCCCTAAGGATTAGCACGTCCGCTTCTACTCTAGGGTTGAAGATAGCTTGCACATGGGGTCTTTGGGAGACAGTATTAAAATGATAGAAACATCTAGGCACTGTGCCTCATACAACCTGGGATTGTCACCCTCTTCCTGTTGCTAGGGAGTCTCTTCTCCCCCTTTTCCCTCTATTTCTGCCTCCTCAGCTCAACAGCACAATGCCTTCTTTCACTCCCCACTTTGGTTGGCAGGCTTTGTGAGTTTTTTCCCCCCATTCTGTGCTGGCTAAGAATGGGGAAATACAAATACCAAGACCCTGGAAGTAAGTGCCATGCTCTGAAAGTTTAGCAAAATAAAGTTCTGGGCCAAAGACAGGCATAACTAAGGATACTCACTTCTATTTTTTTTTTAAAGAGAGAAAGAAAGAGAGAATCATTTTTATTTATTGTTTTATCTGGCCTTTGTTTCTCAGCCACTTAGTTGTGTATGTGGTGCTAGGGTTCAAAACCAGATCCTCACACATGCTAGGCAAGCCTTCCAGCTGCTGAGTCATTGCTCCAGCCCAGGAGACCTACCTCTTTTTGTGAAAATTTTTTGATGCAATTTATAATTCAGAGTGGTTCCTTTGCTCACAAGTCAGGTTTCCACCATTGGCTATGGTGGTGTAAGAATGAGAGGCCACTCAGAAACCCCTCCCACTCAAGATGTGTTTCTTTCCTACATAACCCCTTCAGGTTCTCTTGCCTTTCCTCCTACCACCGTCTTGGAATAAGCAGAGAACTCTACTCTTTATAAAACACTGGACATAGGAAAACATCTCTCTAGAATGTGGTAGAGTACAGCATTGTTTAGCAATGAATCAGCTACTCTCCACCACATTCTATCAAGATTTATTTGTAGCTGTTTAGCAGCTCTGCTCTCAGCCTCCTGTTATGGAGCCAGGCTCTGCATCCTGATCAATGGGTCAGTGCCATGTCACATGCTACAGGACGATTTCCAGCCCCCAATTCTCACTGGGTCCTCAGGAGTTGAAGACGCATCCCTCATGCACATAGCTGTGGTTTTATCATCCTGCATTCATCACTCCATTCAGGAAGGCAAATTTTTATTATGCGGCAAAATTGCTGCTCTAGGGTAAACTTTGACACAAAGCAATTGTGTACTTGACTGAATCAGCTAAAACAAAAATAAGAGCACAGAAAATAGACCTGAGATAGATTTCAGATCTTTGTTTTAAAAACAACTACTATCAAGAGTAGTACTTGGATGTACAATTATAATAAATGACCATCTCTAGAAAACAAATTTGCCTTTTAAGGAAAAACAAATGGTGAAAATCAGAACACTCAAATACTATGGAAGTTTCTAGCATTCCTTTCCTTGTCAACCAGATTAGAATATAGTCAATTGTCTCTATGTATTTTAGCATTTAGGATTTTTTTGAACAACTAATAAAATATGCTAGATTTCTAATTATGCTGGAAGGACCATATCTTCTTTATATTTTGAAGTTGAGTGTTAGTTTGAACATCTCAGCATCCACAAACATTTAGTTATTACCTAAAATGTGTAAAATGCAAGGTGAGAATGTGCGAACCCCAAGGAGATACAAAGATAAGTGAATGCAGACCTCTCAGAATTCTTCCATGTCACCAGCCTTTTATAGCTAAAGAGGTCTGGAAAACACCCATATTCTGGAGCTCATTATGTGTGATGGCTCTGCCTTTCATTTATTGATGTTTTATTCTGATGTTTCTTGATCTTTAACTCTTCTGAAGGATATGAGGCACAAGGACTGGTCCTTGCCCTCAAGCTTGAAGGTAAAGGTAAAACTAATGTCATCTTGCAGGGTTAAACACACACACACACACACACACACACACACACACACACACACATGATGTGTCCAATATACAGGGGCTTAGATGAGAAAAGAGGAGATATGGAAAAGTGAAGGAGGTTCCTGAGAAATGAAGAGCTCAGGAACATTTATTTCACAGGTGAAAAGAGGCTTGAGATTAACCTTGAATGAAGCATGATTTTTATGGGGTCAATGATGGAAGACAGTCTGTATAAAGAAGATGGAAAACATAAAATGTCTTTGGAGGTTATAAAGAAATAAAATACTTTGGAACCTTCACTTTGTGTTGGAGTTGGGATGGGTTACATTGGAGAGAAGATTATTGGGTGTCTTGACAAAGTAGACTAATACTGTAATAAAGAAGGGATGTATTGTGTTGTATCTGGAAAATGCAGCAGAACTTATTTCTTATTTTATAGTTCATCGCAGTGATCTGGAGGGTAGACACTGATGGGGTGACCCAGGGTACCAGGTCTTTCTCCAGTCCATTCAGTAGGTCATCCCTCAAGAGAAAAAGTGAGAGAATGGAGGATTGTGTGTGAGGGATTTCTATTGGGTAGGCTTGTGGGTGTGTTATATTATTACCGTCCATCTACCATTGGTCTGAAGTCAGTCATGTGGCCACATTACCTGCAAAGGAGTCTGGGAAATGTAGTATAACCCTGTGTGAGAGAGAGAGGAAGCAGATTTTGGTGAGCAAATAGTCTCTTCTGCATTGACTTTTAGCCTGAGAAGGTTGAGCTTTATCCTGAAGGCAGTGGCAAGTCATCCTCAACCTTAGCAGGGATGGGACATGTTTGCTGATAATGGAAACTCCTTTAAAGAAAATGATTTTTTTATATGTTATTCACTGCTATATCCCCAACATATATATCATGGCCCTAAACAAATATTTGACAAAATAATGGAATGGTGGATAGATGCTGGAAAGGAGTCCTGGACATATGGAACCTTCCAGGATGGGTTAGTGGAAGAGAAGCCAATCAGAAAGCTATGTGACAATCTCACAGAGCCCGAGTTAGTGCAGTTATACTAGGAATTTGTTCGTTTTTAGAACCAGAAATGTTTACTCCTGCTATTTTAACCCTCTTAGTTCACAGCATATCCACAGACTGTAGTTAATCAGAGTCCCTGCTGAATTGAAATCATAGAGGCAGGTTGTAAGCTGTGACTGTATTCCTAGGAAGGGCCTGCACTTTCTTTGGAGGCATTAATTACAGTGCCACCTGGGGACTTGGGCTATGCCACAATACTGCAACCCAAACAAAATAAAACTTGACTGAACCAGCAAACCTAGATTGGAGTTCAAGTTACTTTAACGACTCTTGGGAAACACAAACTGCAGTTGTATTATGTATGCAAAATTTGCTCTTTGACCTCATGGTAAGGAAAATTACTGGAGATACATAATCTTTTTCCAGTTTTCCAAAGTGTTGGATAAGTTAACTCTTTGGCAATATTTTTTAAATTTTAATTTTAAAATATGCTTGAAAAATAGATGCTGATCCAACAAGAACAGAAAATATGGTGAAAAGAATGTGCTCTCTGTACACCTAAGAGAAGCCAGCACAGAGGCAAGCTTATGTACAGGCTTCAGGATTTAGGAAGTTGCTTGCAGATGAATCTCTTTGAAATTAAAAGCTAAGGGCAGCACCGTCCTGTCCTCCCTCTGGATGTGACTTTTTTTTTATTTTATGTATAAGCTTGAGCTGATCTCAGAAGCTGGCCTAGACCCAGGTCACTTACCTCTGAAGTCTGATGACAGGCCCCTACCTTTAAGATTATGCAGAGTTGAGTGAGAAATCTCAGAACAGCCTGGGATTTGGGGGAGATTTTTAATGATTCTTGCTGATTGGGAAATAATGTAAAAACAGCAGATGATTTTTCTTTTTGTGGTATTTTCACACGTTCTCTATTGGTTTAGGGAAGAATCCAACATTAAAGAGGTCTCAAAATAACATATATTTAAAAAGACATATAACATGCCCTCTCTTTTTTATTCTTCCCCACCAAATAAATCAATTGGAAATTAAAATGGCGAAAGTGTCAACAGAGGGTGATAGCAGTTTGCCAGGGTGAAAGTGAAGAGGATCCCCAAGGTCAAAGCTCATGCCTGCTGCTCATGTAGAAAGTGTGAGGAAATGCTGGAAGTTGGGTCATTCCTGTGCTGGGTCTATGGCTCTTTGAGCCTTCAGTTCCTCATTTTCTGAGGTCCCTTGAAATATAAATTTTCTACTCATGACAATGGATACCTGAAAGTTCACTAGTTTGGGTTCTTTTTTGGTAAGGGGATTGAAGTCAGGTGTACTTAACAACTGAGGCACATCCCCAGCCCTTTAACATTTTATTTTGAGACAGGGTCTTACTAATTTGTTTAGGGCCTCACTAAGTTGCTGAGGCTGACTTTGAACTTGAGATCTACCTGCCTCAGACTCCTGAGTCTCTGGTATTATAGGTGTGCACCACCACGCCTGGTTCTCACTAGTTTTGTTTCTAATTCAAATCCCAGAGAAGTCAATCCATTGAAATTCCATTTGCCTAGTGATCAACTGTTCAGATTATCTAAAAAAAAAAAAGAAAACTTTTATTCATAAAGTTCACAGTGATTGATATTGCAAGGGATAGGTTTTGATCAGCCTTGCAGGTTTGATAGATGTAAATTAACTGTAAAGTATTTTTAAATTTTTCCTCTACCACAGCTTTTCAAATAATCTATTAAAAATTTGCTGAAGCTGGAAAAGCAGGTTCTCCTGGTAAGGAATAAGAGGGGGAGCCTTCATCTTGCATTCCAGAAAGAGGAGAGATATTTCTTGCCAGAGAAAGTGTAGAAACTAAGGTTAAAGAAGTGATGTCAAAAGTAAGGGTTGCTGAATGGGTTAAGGGTCAAGAACGAGAACAAGGAAGTAGAAAAAATATTGAAATGTTCCAAAACTTCCATAGGCTTATAAGGCTTTTCCCATAAATCCAATATCAGTTATCATAATTTTACAATCAGTTAATGGAAATAGATTTGATTTGATTAACTGGAATCCAGGGAGATAGTTCTACTGAACAATAACTTTCAGATCATCCATTTTCAGCAGATTGGCTACTTCCTCTAGTTGGACCCTCAATGGGCCATCCTGGTGATACCTTCAAGCTATGGTAGACAGTGAAGCCTTCCTGTAGGAAGATGTCTGCAGGAACTGCAGAAAGATGGAGGTTGGAAAGAGGAGGAAAAGGCTCATTAAATGCAGAGGGTTTCTTTGCTTGCTGGTGCATAGATGGTAGAAGGGGCACTGACCTCTTAGGGTAGGCTATTCATCCTGGTTTGTGTATAACTTTTCTGGTTTTAGTATTGGAAATCTCCGATCCTAGGGAAACTGATGTGGTTTGTTTCCCTGTGACCTACTCCAAAGCTGGTCTCAAGAAGGGAAAAGATAAAGAAAGGTGGGGGCAGGGTGTGGTGGGTCATGCTGTCTGGAATCATCTCTTGAGAGGTCATCTTTTTTTTGCAGCTGCAGTTTGTAGGGTCTACAGGGAAGACAAAAGGATGCTTGGGAGCAATTACCTGAACCCGAGAAGTACCCCAGGGACCTAATATTAGGGAAGAGCCTCAGGTTTGCTCCAGATATCTTGATTGTACAATCTATATGCACTGACTTTTCTAAATGTGCTTTTTTTTCTCTCTCTTTTTTCTTAGGGAGGCAGGACACAGTGCGTGAGAGAAGTCTGTCCCATTCTCTCTTGTCCCCAGCACCTTAGTCACACACCCCCAGGACAGTGCTGCCCCAAATGTTTGGGTGAGTGACTATTTTCAGGTTAAAGAATAATGCAATTCATTCCTAAGTTTTTGCTGAGAGTATTTATGCACATTATCATCTTGGGGTTCTGAAGTGTCCTATTCCATGGTTTGTTAGAGACAAGGATCCTTCTAAACTCCAGGGTTTGGTCTCATTTGAGGTCTCCACAGAGGCTTCTTTTGTCTTTCCTTGATTCTGGAACCTGGTGTAACAGACCACCTGGGACATCGTCCCATGAGGTGAGAACGGTACTGAAGAAGCTATCTTTAACTGGGCCTATGAGTATAGCAAGAACATATGTTGAAGACATTTGAAGTAAATGTACGGAAGCTTGCAGACTGGTGTTGCCAGTAGAGGCCAAAGCACATGGGAGGATAATGTGCCAGAGAATGGGAGGTTTGGAAGGGAACAATGAATAGTAGTCAGAAGGCAGAGTGCGTGAGCACTTTCTTATTGAGCCTTTGGTGTTACTAACCTAAGTACCATGTGATAGTCACTGTATGTGCTTTTTTTCATTTAATCTTTCCAAGAAGCTGTGAAACAGAATTCTTAAAAATAGAACTCCTGTGGGTCATGTGGGTACTATTATCAATTTTACTATACTGAGAAGGAAGCATTCCCCAAAAATCTCCAGGGATCCTTGTGGGGGCTAACTTTGTCCTTAATCACCTCTAAGTTTGTGTTCCTGCTCCTGCTGTTTCTCTTTAAAAAAATTTTAGATATAATTTTTCCTTTCAGAGACAACCCTTAGTTTTTTTTCATATCTTATACTGCCATTGAATCAAAGATTGTTTATTGAAGGTTTGCATCCAATGAGGCTAATTATTCTACAAAGAATCATGGTGTACACTGAAATACTAAGCTCCCTTGTTCTAAAATGGTCTTAATTATTTTGATTTTGGGACAATTTTGCTGATTATCTCTTCTGTTTGGGCTCCAGCCTCTTGTTAGCTCCTGTCCACACCAGTTCCTTCAGTCTTTCATAGTTTGTTTTCTCCAACTCCAAAGCATCCTGATGGTTTATTTTTCTCATTCACTGATTACCACAAACATACACTAAATTCTATTGTCTTTCTGTAACTAAATTTGCAAATAAAGGTATTTTGTTAAACTGAGACAGTGTTCTCCTTTTAGAAGTATTCTACTGTAATTTCATCTGAAAATGTTTACCTTTCTGATACATGCACACACACACTTTTTGAATAAGTATGAAATAATTAGAAGTACAAAGAAGAATTGTTTAGACACACCTGATTAAAGGCATTCCCATATGCCTGTGTGCCTCATGAGTTGCCAGTCTATCTGTGGCCCTGGAATAAAATTAGCTAGTTCAGGGTGGTAGAAGTTACCTGGCTGAGAGTCATGGTGGAAGTACTGTTCCAGCTAGGCAGCAAAGTCATCACAGAGGAAGTGGTGTTTGGAACCAGCCAGCAAGATAAGTAGGCTTGATTAAGTCTTTGAAGTTGATGCTCTGGGCCTGCTAAGTCAGCTTAGAAGTTTCCCACATGAGCAATGGATGTTGTATTGAATGCAGGTTTTACTGATCATTTGTGGTTTTAAGACAGACTATAAAAGGAACAATGAGTTTTGGGAAACTTGAAAATCACAATTCCCTCAAATGAGAGCTTTTTTGGTTGGGCTAAACCACAGTGGAATGATGTGGAAATGGCTTAAATCAGGCTGTCCATGAATTCAAAGAACCACTCCCTGGAATGTTTTATCTTAAGTTGGGCCATGATGAATTTGGGATTAAGGTAAGATTTTGTGTACTTTGATGGTGAAAAGAAACACATCCACACGACAAAAGACAGAAATAAAAAAGTAAACACCAAGATGCTTTCTAGATGCTGAAATCTTACTCTAATTAGACTTTTTGGCTGATTGGATATTGATTTGCTCTTAAATTTTCCCTTGACCAGGATTCTTGCAGATGATATACCTCTACTTCTTCATTACCACATTCCTTTCCTTGGTTTTCTCAGAGATCAGCACATAGATCAGCACCTAGTACTCATCTCAGTGTGACCCCACCCAGGATCATTTGAATGATATCACCATTAATAATGATAGGGGTTAACATCCGCCATTTATTGGGGATGTTGATGAGTTCCAGGCACTGTGCTAAGAGGTTTATAGCTATAATTATAGGTTACAATTACATTTTAAGGAGGGATAATTTAAACCATTGGTTATATATGTTCAAGGGGATGAAAAGGTTGAGGAGTCTGTTTGATCAGTTGACAGGTTGATCAGTCAAGTTTGTTTGATCAGTTGATAGGTTGATGAATCAATAGATCCATTTACCCATCTATCATCCATTCATCCAGCCATCTATCCACCTGTTCAACAATATTGAGCACTGTAGTGAAGGTACAAACAGCAGGCTGCAGGAAGAGAGGAAGAGGCCATTCATTCTAAGAGGCAAAGGGCCTCTGGGGAGGAAATGTAGACCTTGGCCATGAACAAAATATATTTTGGTTAGTAGAGAAGAAAGCTTCTACACACAGCACTGTATCTAGTCTTTTGACTTTTGCTAAAGAGAGTTTTGGGTTACTTATAAAATACCTGAAGCACACATAGAAAAAAAGAAGAAAAAGACAGGGCAGGTTATCACAATTTTAAAAATTCTTAACTGAAGCAGAGCTATTTTTGCTTCTTAAAGAATGGAAATATATCTGATGGATAGGTAAAAAGAGAATAGTGCTTAAATTAGTGAAAAATGATTTCATCATTGTGCAGTAAATATGAAAATAAAACTCTCCAGGGTTATTCTTTATATTATAATGTCCTAAAACTAAGGTGCAATTTGTCATAAGGAGTTATAATGGAATGGTCCAAACCCATGAGACTCAGGCTGCACACAGCTTTCTGAATTTTTAGGCTAGCTCTAGAGAGGTTGCCTGGAGGGATATTTAGGGAAAGGTTCAATTTTGTATTTTAAAGGCAACTCTAAAATTTAGTTTTCAAGTTCTTGGGAAGTTCAAGGGACTTGGGACCTCTGTGTGCATGAGGCATATCTGCATTAATTGGAATATTAGCAATTGTTATACTCACTTTTGTCTACCTGTGAAAGAGCTTTAATTGTGCACTTTCATATGAGTCCTGCAGGATGGAAGCAGTGATATGATACAGTGGCATTGTTGATGCCATTTTATGAATGATGTTAGTGAGGACAGGAGAAATCCAAGTCAAGGTCACAAGGGAGTCCGTATGTGTGACCCAAATTACAACCCACTTGTTATCTTTTGAAGGCCAACATATTTACTCCGCATAGTGAGAACTACTAATTTAGCTCTGCATTACATTGTGCCTTGGCTTTAGATCTGACTCTGATAAGAAGTTAGCAGTTTTTTTTTACCCCTACAGGGATACTTTCCACAACACTGATTCTGAGAATAGTACTTATTACATCTTGATAGGCATTTTCAGCATTTAGTTGGATTTACTTATAGAGATTGATACTAGTCATTTTTTTTCCCGATGGGAAAGAGAAGTGTGGATTTCAATTTGATCAGTGAATATGAATTGTTGGTTTCAAATTTTTTGAAGAGAGAAGGACAGAGAGAAAGAGAGACAGAGAGAATTAATTTTTATTGAGTTTTTCACATGGCTTTCATTGCTCCGACACTTAGTTGTGTACATGGGTGCTGGGGTTTGAACCCATGTACTTGTGCATGCTGAGCAAGCGCTGTAACCAACTAGCCACCACCACTCCAGCCCCCAGAATTGTTGGTTTCTTAGGCCGTAATTAAAGTAACATTTTTATGATGGTATGATGTGCTTCAGGGAATAGATATTCAAAAATGGAAAGAAAGGAGAAATTGGATCGTACTCCTTATTTAGGATTATTTTTTGGTCTTTTTCATTGTCAATCCAATCCTCATTTCAAGGAAAAACCAAGACAATTCTACAGAGATATTCTACCTGTGAAAGTTTGGATACTTGTTATGTGGAGGCTGGGTGCTGCTTCCATGCACCCTTTGAGGTAGCTTCACCCTTTGTATACTTTCTTAACTGAGATTCTGTGATAATCTATGTAGGTTGCTATAATAAGATCCCATCAACTGGTAGCTTTCAAGCAACAAATATTTTTCTTACCATTCTGGAGGTTGAGCCCTCCAAGATCAAGGAGCTTACAGATTCTGTGTCTGGCATACTTCTAACTCATAGATGGTACCTTTATGCTGTGTCCTCACATGGTGGAAGGGGCAAGGGTACTTCCTTTCTTCTTTCCTTTTTTTTTTTTTTAAGAGAGAGGTATAGTGAGAGATAGAAAGAGAGAATCAATTTTATTTAGTTTTTCATGTGGCTTTCATTGCTCTGACACTTTGTTGTCTAAGTGGTGCTGGGGTTTGAACCTGTGTCCTTGAGCATGCTGGGCAAGTGCCAGAACCCATGAGCCACTGTTTCAGCACCCAGGGGTCCTTCTTAGGTTCTTTTATAAGGGTACTGATCCTGTTCATGAAAGCTTCACCCTCATGACGTAGCCACCTCTCAAAAGCCCCACCTCTGAATGCCATCACATTGTGATTAAGTTTCAACATAGGAATTTTGTGGGGACGCAAATGTTTAGACAGTAGTAGGTGCTATTCCATTAGTTCTTCTTGCTAATTCTAGTCCTTGAAATATCTTGACTCATTTCACCTAACCTCTTGCTAATACCCACTTTGGGGGGGATAAATGTAGTTGCTTTTTAATATGTAGCTCAGGCATCACATTCTCTAAGAAGTCTTCTGTGACCTCCCTGTCCTCACAGCTCCCATGTTGGCATCTTCCCAGAACTTGCCTTGTTGTTGTAACGAAATGATATTTTGTGTTTTTCTTCCTAGTGAACTGTGAGCCCAACGAGGGCAGATTATATCTAAGACGTCTTGGTTCACATGTAATGATTTGTTGAATTTACAAGGTTCATTGTGGAATTAAGCTATTTTAAACTACAATTCTTTAAATTAACGATTACTGGGGATCTCCTGGGCACATTGATCTAAGGCTCTATTTTTGGGCACCAGATTTATCTGGTCATAGAATCTTTAACAGTCATGTGATGTAATTATTAATGACAAAATGGGACAGCCTTGGCTTCTGGATTCCTTACCCTATGCTGTTGCTTCATTCTAGGTCAGAGGAAAGTATTCGACCTTCCTTTTGGGAGCTGCCTCTTTCGCAGTGATGTTTATGACAATGGATCCTCATTTCTGTATGACAACTGCACAGCTTGCACCTGCAGGGTACGGCATTTTGGAGGGGCTTGGCATATGGATAGGGGTTTGGGATTTTAGTATTATCAAAGGTAATGGTGTTTTATTCAGAAGGGGGAGGACTTATCAGTGTCATTTTACGAGTAGAATCATTCTTGAGGTCACAGGAAGTTCATAATAGGGGCCCATGTTATAACTCATTGTCATCTTCTGGGAACCAGCAGGTTAGCTCTTGGTAGTAAGAACCCCACTCTGAACTGCCATCCTGTAGGTTCTCTAAATCAGAAAAATACATGTGGCAGCATTTTCTGGTGCTAATTATCCAAAATGAATTCTGCAGCCTACCTGGCCATGAAAATGGCTTCAATCATATTCAAGAGAACAGAAGGGTGTGGATTTGCAGTTCATCACAGAGATAAACCTGGCAGTTTGGAAAGAGAGTATTTATGTGTTGTTCATTGTACCATGTCTTACTTAAGTCTCTCTCACTTTTCTCAAAAGGCAACAGGAAGTCCAGAATTCTAAAGGGACACACATCATACATTCAGAAACTGTACTTACGCAGTGAATTTTATTTAAAACCAAGAAGAGAAGCATTTATTATGGAGGGCTTTAGGATTATTCATTAGTTAGTTAACCCAAACATCTGTGTAACACGAGTTTTGATGGTGATGGTTGCTATTGTTTTATTTCTAAGAGCTCAAGTTTTAGTGAGGGAAGAGAGGAGCTTTGCTAAATGCCTGCGCCTCAGTACCTAGGATTAGAGTTCAGAAGTTCTTGATCACTTGAGGCAGGCTTTGTTATGTAGCATGCACTGCTTCAGTGGGGTGGCTGCAGAAGGGCTGCAATCTGTTTTCCATCAAGATTCGCAGAGAAAACCCTCAGCCTGAGACTATTTCCCTAAGGTACCTTCTTCTCTCGTGGTTTGCATTTTCCTATGCTATGTGTATAGCAGCTCCTCCTGTGGGATTTTTCCTCTGTCCTAAGGACTTCTCTTCCCCACTAGACTCTTTTAGGTTATGGTTTCCTCTTGGGCTACTGAACCTTTGCTGAAATGCATCACATTCTCAACTCTCTTGGTTGCGGAAGAGCCAGTTACCCCATGAACAGCATCCATCTTATGGATTCCGTGAGAGGTGACTAGATAATAAGTCCTAATACCCAATAAGAAGTGTAATTAATATTTCTCCTTTAAATGAATGGCTTATTGGAGTAGGAATTCACAGTTATCTTTGGGAGAATGGATGCTTAAAGAATCAGCCTGCCATCATTTTGGGTAACCAGTATCATTTTCTGTGCTTAGATTCCCTCTCCTGCTTCTCGCCCCCCCCCCATTTTTATTGTTTCTTTTTAGATACACATGACATTAGAACATTCAATGGAATAATTATAAAATAATGGGGTTCTAGAACTAGAACTAGAACTTGTTCTAGTTCAGTCCCCAATATTTCTCCTCTCCAGCATCTTGACCCAGTGCTTCTCATGATTTCCAGGGCAGGTGCAGAAGCTGTATTATAATTTTGTGAATTCAGTATGGTTTCAGATCTCCATGCCCTGCACTCTGATGATTTCTCTATCTGCAGGGCCCTTACATTCTTTAAATTTTCTTAGCACACTCCTCTGCACCCATAATAGTCCTTCTCACGTATCATCTCCTCCATAGAGGCTTTCCCAACCTACCTAGATAGGTAGTTATTTTCACTTCTTCCTCTGTGTTTGGAACATATTTTTCTTTCTTTTTTTCTTTTGAAAGAGAGAAGGACAGAGCGAGAGAGAGAGCGAGAGAGAGAGAGAGCTAGAGAGAATCAATTTTTATTGAGTTTTTCACGTGGCTTTCCTTGCTCTGACACTTACTTTTGTATGTGGGTGCTGGAGTTCGATCCCCTGTACTTGCGCATGCCAGGCAAGTGCCATAATCACTGAGCCACCACTCCAACCCATTTGGTACATTTTATTGCAATTAATTCATTGCCAAGATTATCTCCTCTCTCATACAGTAAGCCGCTTGATGACAGAAGTACTTTCATTTATTTCTGTATTTTCACTACTTAACTCAGTGCTATGCACACACAGTTCAGTGGGTACACACACACACACACACACACACACACACATACACAAACACATACACACACTCCTTGGAGATTCACAGTGAAATATCCAAGATTTGAGAGCTGGTAAATGCTCTGTTGTTCAAACTAGAAATCAAGATGTAGTTTGACAAAGAATTAAATTTTTTTTATAATGTATGAATTGGCTTATAAAATTTCTACATGCCATTTTACATTCAAAACATACAGTAAACTTGAGAAATAATAGGTAGATTGACACTTTTTTTAGAAATCAAGCCATACTCCTTTAAGTTACAGGTATAAGCCTGCCACTGTAGAACCCAGTTCTGGTTTTATTCGGTTCCTTTGTGGATATAGAACACATTTGAGCAGTTCATCTTGAGGTGGTATGTTAGCTCTGAATTTTTACTCAAAGATGTCTGCCTTTACGTTCAATGCCAGAAAGTGACGTAAAGCCAAGGAGTAGACCCAAGAAACTTCTGTTAATGTAGAATGTGAAAGAGGAAGAAGGCAGGAAGAAGGAAATGGTCTGGCCCTTAACGAGAAGGGCTTTCTTGCCACACATTGGCTGGAGTAGATCAGTCTCCTGAGCATGTGCTGTAAATCATTGGAAGGTGGCATAGTGCCCTTATAGTCTAGTCCAGATATTAATCAACAGGTAACATTTTTAAGTGAATAAAAGATTTATTGCAACCATTGAAAATGGTACCTACAGAATAGGCTTTAGAGCAGTTAGTTGTGGGTTGTCAAAGGCAGGCCAGATAGGATGTTTGATAGAGGTGAGAGTCATTTGTAATTTCTGGTTTGCCCTTGGGCCCCCAGGACTCTACTGTGGTGTGTAAGAAGAAGTGTTCTCCCCCTGGTGGCTGTGACAAAGGCAAGGAGGCCTGCTGTGAAGAGTGCCTCCTACAAGTACCCCCAAAAGATGTCAAAGTGTGCAAATTTGGAAACAAGATTTTCCGGGTATGTCAGGAGCCAAGTTAACTTGTAACATCTTGACTGTTAAAAAGCTTCAGACATCATGCAGATTGGATTATTCTTTGAGATATTTGTGTATATATGATGTATTTATTTCTATTATACTATCATATATACATATATATTTAGAATCAAGGGTAAATGGGAACAGAGAAGCAACTGTTCAGAAGAAGCTTTCTTTGATTTTATTTTTTCTAGGATATTTTAAATCCTTGAGCATTATTGCCTTGTCAAAAGTGGTCAGCTAGTGATCAGTGCTGAGTTGAACATGCCCTATGGATGTTGTGTTTTGGGGGTTCCTGAATGTCTGGGAGCATCTCATCCAGCTAGGGATACTCAGGGATCAGGGTCCCCTGTCGAGATGATGATCCTTGTCCATACCCTGAGAACTTTTCTCATCTGTAAGATATTTAGGTGAGGACATTCATGGTACAGGTGGCCAGCACAGTAGTCAAGCAAAGGCGAGGGTCCTGCCCCAGTTGAACTCAAAGAGTTGTCTGTTGGCCACTTAATACTGCCTCAGGTATGCTTGATGTTACTTCCTGATGCCTACAAGCAGAAAGCTGTGCAATGACCTTCAAGATGCAGGTCATTGGTTTAGTTAGCAGTGTGACCGATCTCCCTTCTAATCTGTTTTCCTCAGGGATGGAGGAAATAGCTGTACTCAAAGATGCCACTTCAGGATCTCCATGAGAACTGAGAGCCTCAGAGTCAAGTCAGGTGTAGAAGCTCCTCAGGCACACTGCATGGAGCCAGGCCTCCTATTACACTGGCCTGGTTGGAGGGAGACCTCTTGGTTCTCATGGCATCTGTGATGTGTCATGCCCAGCAAAGGGGGATGCATGTGTGTTGTATTCACACCACACTTTCACAGAGCCACCCTTGGCGTCCAGAATACCAAGATGAAATAGATGCACAGTCGTGATCATGTTATGTGCAAAATGCTTCCAAATCACCTTGTAAAAAGCTCCCTTGAAGTAACCAGGGCCTGAAATGATTCAGAGACACAAGGTTCTGGAAATGTGTACTCAGAGGAGTTAGAATAGTCAGGTGCCCTCTAAGACAGAGCCAGGCAAGTCTTTCTCCTCTGAAAGACACCAAATGATGAGCAGTCCTTAAAAAGCTTCAAAAAGTGAGGAAAGGGGAAGAAGGGGGAGGCGTCACCTAATATCTGAACTTGTTTTTCTGGATTAAAAGCCCAGAAAGGGCCAGATGTGGTGGCACACGCCTGTAATCCCAGCAGTTTGGGAGGCTGAGGCAGGAGGATTGCAAGTTCAAAGCCAGCCTCAACAACTTAGTAAGGCCCTAAGCAACTTAGCAAGAGCCTGTTTAAACAAACAAACAAACAAACGCACACTTATATAAAAATGTCTGCGGATGTAGCACAGTGGTTAAGTGACCCTGGGTTCAATCCTCAGTGCCTCCCCACCCCGCCACCCCTGCAAAAAAAGCCCAGAAAGGAATCCTGACTTATTTTTCCCCCTTAGGCCCAATTCTGTTGTCTGTGATTTTTTTAACCCACAGGTATAGATGTACGTGTGTGCCCATTCTGTTCTGACTGGGCATTTGGAATTTGCAGATTATAAATCCAACTACCCAAAATAACTCCCCGAGTACCACTTTCTGTCTGAGCAAGAGTCTAGTCTAGGAATGTCCCAGAGTGCTACCTTTATTTTTGGGTGGAAAGTGCCAGCTAGGCAGGGTCAAACTATGCTTGAATCTTGGAGTTTTCTGTCTGAGCTCTGATTTTCCAGATGGCTCAATGATCAGGTATCTACCCGGATGCTGAGAGTCATTTGAATTAACCTCTATTCTTTTGATGTCCAGTGTGGTCTGAAACCATGATATATCGGGGAATAAACAAATCCCTCTGGATATCTCAATTAACTGCTGTTACCTTGGATAACTTACACATTTCAGTCCTATCAAACAGAGGAAAATTAGACTTTTTAAAATCCCATCATATGCAAAGATTCATACTAAGTTGTTTTCTAGGTTAACACTACACAGTGCATGAGGCAGATGATCAAGATGCAAATATGACTTAGACATACCAAAATTCTTTTTTACATCCAGGAGGGAGCATACCTCCCCTAAAATCCTCCCTATTTTTTTAATCTTAAATTGATTAAATATAGACAGATAGCACAGAGTCATTTAGTCCAGGAATGGCATCCCTGACTCAGGGTAAGACATGCTTTCCTGGTTGGAGAAATCCCAGTCCATTGGCTTAGCTCCTGCAGCCTCCAGCTGATAGCATAATCCTGTGCTCCATCTTGCAGGATGGAGAGATGTGGTCCTCTGTCAACTGTACCATCTGTGCATGTGTGAAAGGCAAGACTGAGTGCCGCAAGAAGCAGTGCATTCCCATCAGCAGCTGCCCGCAGGTATGTTTGGAATGCAGGTTGGTTTTCTCTTTACCTCAGTGTCTTGGGAATTGCCCTGTGTGTGGTATGATCGCATGCCATCTTCTGAATACAGAATCCAGATCTCTTAATATTCACATTTCCCAACAGTCAGATGCCACTTACAAAACCTCCTCCTTTTTTGCAGTTTCCATCCACAGTCCTGTCTTGTGTGAAAATACCTCTTGTGGGGCTCTTACTTCAATGCTCCAATTTCTTATTGACCTCTCCCTGTTCTTTTTTCAAACTTCTACTCTGGTTAGATTTATCCCCTTGTTTTCTTTTGCTGAGTCTTCGGTTTAACATCATAACCATCTTTTGCCTTTTCCTCCCTTCTCAAATCACAACTTTCTTCTTGTAGCCAAAGTAATATGTGGTTGTTTATTAATAGATTCCCCAAAGGGCTTCTCCTGCCTAGCAGCAGCCCAGACCCCTTGCTGAAGTTTTCTCTCTCTAACCATAACCCCAGATGGAATAGCATCCTTATGGAAATATCTTTTCAGTAACCCATAGTCCAGTGTGTTGAATAAAGCAACCATTATCTTCTAAAGCATGAGCTTCATTAAATTCACCTCAGCTACTTGAAATCTTTCAAGGTTTTATGCATTTGGGGAAAATGTCAAACCTATTCAGTTCCTTCCAGTGAATGAAAAAAAGCATATCCATATATTCAGGACATGTCCTCTCTTCTGTTATACAAAACTTTTAATTTCATTCACATCTGTTATTATTATAAACAAAAAGTTTTTACTTGAGTGCCAAATGAGGGACAAAGAAACAACAGCTGTTGCCATTGCACAACTGAATAAAGTAGGGAGAGAGAAAAGGAAAAAAAAAACCCTAATTAGTCTTGCTTTAAAAAGCCTCAGACATAAAACTGAAACCTCACATAAAAGAAAGAAAAAAGAAGAGAGAGAAAGAGAGATACAATAAGTAGTCTTGAGCATGGTCTGCTTATAAATATTCATTAGGAAAAATGGAATCGCATCATTTCTGCCAGTCCTTGGGGAACCCTCGCTGCTAATGAACTCTCGCAGCACATGTTGGTAATAATGGGCTTCCTTATTGTACAAGACAAAAGCAGGATGCGGTGCCAAGCTGGTGGCTCAAGTAAGCAGCCTCAGCGGGCTGTGCTGGAGTTTCCAGCTTCACTTGTTTCTGCCACTTGTAGCAGAGCTGACGGTTTTCATTGTCCTTTTGCTGCAGGGAGGTCAATGCTGTTTTGTCACCGGCATCTCCTTTGTGTTCCTTCTTTGTGGACCATGTTCAGGGCTGGGCATATCTATCCCTCCAAGCAAAGTCCTTTCTCCAGTCCCTCCCGCTTTGTGTCCCATGGAATCTCACTGTGCCCCTGTCCAGGCTCCCGCCCCGGACCACCTTTCTGCTCCTAGGCTTCTTTCCAGCTCCTCTGGTTCACACTTTCCTTTCTCAGAAGCCAGCACGAGGCCTTTAGAAGGTAGCTTAGCACTACCGTGGAGATCCTTTTAAAACCCTACTTCTCTTCCCCTATGTTGCCTGGGGAAATTGAAAAAAAAAAAAAAAAATATATATATATATGCAACCTGTTTCGTCCTTCCTGGCTACCACACATCTCATTTTTCCAGAGCTATGTGTGTCTTGATGAAGAAGGATTTTATGGTTGGAATCCTTGTCTGCCCTTGCTGGCAACTTCCCGGGAGCAAAGGAGTGTCAAAGGCAGTGAGGGGTTCAGCGGTGAGTAGGTCAGCAATATGTATTAAGACCTACTCTATAGTCACAGCCCTGGTCTCATTTCACTCTGAGACCACTCCTCTGAGGTGGCTTCTATGACTAGACCCTTCTCACAGATGAGGCTACAGTGTGTCCAGAGTTTCGCAGCTAATTCCGTATAACCCAGGCTGTCTGATTTCACAGCCTTTACTTAACTTATTTCCCACTGATTTAGTGACATGATCATTGATACTTTCATTTTCTGAAGAAGGAAGGTGGCAGGTTCTGCCAAGATGCAGATGCAGGGAGTCAGGTCACATTTGGATAGGGACTTGGCTTAAATTGCTCTTCTCCGCTGGGATATTCCATCTTCCGTGAGCCTGAGCTGACCTCATGTGGCTTTGTCTTCAACCACTTTCAGTCATGAGAAATAAAAGAGGACTTTTATGCTGAATGGTGATAGATAATACAACTCTAGATAGTGAAAATTAGTCTTGATTCCCCTAAACCATGGACTGCTGAATAGGGCTGAATGCGAATTCTCATTCAAAGTTATCATAGCCTTCACTGTACCATTGTAAGTCTAGTTAGGGCAAAAAAAATTTAACTAGACCTGGTTCTAGTTTTAAAAAATGTTTGTTTTTTTTAATTTTTAGAATACCTAAAGCTATTCTTGATGCAAATGGCTAGTAGTGAAGGTACAGTGTATGGTTTCACGTCCTTGTAACGGGCCTTGGGGAACCTTTGTGTGGCCTCTATTTCCTTGGTTCCCTGTAAACCAGGGATACAGCCACCTGCATTTAGAGTGGAATTATGAAGTTTAAATAAGATAAATTATAAGAAATGCACAGCACCCTGTCTAGTATATAGCAGATACTCAATAAACACTAAATTCTCTTAAATATAGAGAACTACAGAGGATAAATATCTGCAGTGGAGAAAACATGACCTTGTGGGTCACTGAAATTAGGCTTAATTTTGGGTTTTGCCACTTATGTGTTACATGACATCAATTCCTTCATCTATGAAAAGAGAAAATTCATCTCACAATGTTCTTGTACATCTCAATAGTAATGACTATAAAATAATATCTAATTATAAATATTCATGTGTCACAAGTACTGTCTCCTTAGTTAAATCCTTATTACTAACCTGGTGTTAGGAAACATAAGTAAAACATCTAGTAGGGTGTTGGTTACAGAGCAGATTCTCTCTAACTGTCAATCTCTTCCACATTTCCTTTTCTCTGTGATTAACCACTGAGTCAGAGATAAGGCAAGGCCCTTCTCTGATACGGGTCCTGAGAAAATGTTTTCTCCTTTAAATGCCATGTGTTAAAAAAATGAAAAGACATGCATTGTAGAATATTGCACTGTTTTTCCAGAAAGATAATGGAAAATCACTCAGCATTTCAGGACTCTCAGCTCCACTGACTTTGACTGCGTAACAATGACTTAATATGGAAAAAAGAAATCTGACTGAATTTGATCCGTAGCCCACCCATATCTATAGGACCAATGAATCATGAGCTTGGATTAGTTACTGTTTGGGCTCCTCTACTAAGTGAAGACAGAAAGCCATGGACAGACTGATAGGTTGACAGACAGTTCCCACTTTGACGTGTGTGCACTTGGTCTCAAGAGGGGTTGATTTGATATCAGTGCAAAGGTTGAGCCCAGACTATCTCCATCTTCCCTCCATGTGAGAAAAATCTCGGCAGTGTGTCCTTTAGGTCTCATATTTCTTGGAGGATAAAAACAGGAAGGCTTCCTGAATAGCTTTGCTGGGCCTTAGAATCTGATACTTGAAACTGTTTTCACCAGCATCATCACCATCTGGGTATCAAGTTCAAACACAGCTTGGACTGATTTCATTGGTTTATCTGGTATTAGATTTAAAAAAGAGGTTTGTCCTCAGCAGACCCTGTTTCTTAGCACTGACCTTTTGTTTGTTTTTTTCCTGATTAGGGCAAAATTCTCAACAGAAAAGGATGCTGTCCTATTTGCACGGAAAGTAAGTTCATTCCTTTGAAAATGTGCTATTAATATTTATTTGACATTTTATGATGCCACAAGAAACATAGTAGTGTAAATTTTCTGCACATTTTAATTTTATGCATATGGGATGGGACCATTCCCTGTCCCTACAGACTCTTTAATTCAATTGTAATACTCTCACAGAAGCACAATTGAGACAAATGTGGATATTTCCATCAGAATTTGTTGCTATGAGAAATCAAGAAGATAAATGGTCTGATGAGGTTTTAAAACACACTAGATAACTTAATGCACATTTTAACTGCTAATAGCATTTGCAGTCATAGCGGCTAAGATAATGATAACCAGTTAAATCAAACATACATAATCTAAGAAGGATTTTCCTTCTCTCAGTATAAAACCCAACAGCTGCACTTGCTCCGCCCTCACCCCACCCCCACCTTTTCACCATTTCACCTGGGTGGACCCACAGTTGCTGTTGGCAAAGAGATCATAAGAGGTCATTGGGCTGACAATGGCTTTGCAGTTCTGTTATTTTTAACTGAGTTCTTGAAGGTTCTATCTAAACACAGCCTATTCTGAAAGCTGCTGGAGACATCACTGCTAATCACAGGGATAGAGCACAGCAACAGGTGTCGTGTTGGCCCCACATGTAGCCATGTGCCTACATCTATTAGCAAATTGCCAATTTAGTCCTCCTCAAATTCGTGTGATTTTGAGATAGCTTTTGGAAGTATTTCATACAAAGAGGGGTATTAGTAATGCCTTATCAAATTAGTTCTGATATATGATAAGGAGGATTATTAACAAAGCCAGAAAAATCTATTAGAAAGTGTATAATGAGCCAGTTAGGCTTAGAGAAGTGGGCTTGCATGAAAGTTGAAAGCAGATTTCACATGGGAACAGGTCTGTTTCTTCCATTTATCTAAAATCAGAGTTTATATTGTTAAGCGTAATGTTTTTTTGATTGGCCATTACTTTTGGACAAAAGATAGGCAGAATATTTTATATATGTAAAACTACATACATTAATATTATATATAAAATTGATGTCTATTATAGATCTACTATATATATTACTATTTTTAGAGACAGAGAGTCATGGAACAATTATATGCTGGATAAAAGTGCTGGTTGAATTAACACAAGATAAATTACAGATTTAATAAAAGAACTTTGCTTTGAAAATAATGTAGTACATAAAATAACTCAAAGCAAGCCAATGAAGTATGACTTTGTAGAGTTCAGAAATTAATTCAGGAAGAATAATTCACTATGATTAACACAACAGTTGATTTCAAAGCATGTGTATGCACTGTTAGATTTAATCACTCCTCTCCCTCACCCAGAGACCCTCTAAGGAAGCTGCTTACACATGGCTCTTGGGCTGTCCTCAGCTCTTCAGCTGAATTCTTTCTGGATGAGCAGTCTTGAGGCTACAGATTGAAGGCTTCCTCTGTATTCACATCCATGGAGGGGTTTGCATTGCCCTATAAAGTGTGTCCTAGTTGAAGCAGAGACAGATCTCTCAGGGACTCCTGATATTTTCTAAGTCATCCTTTGGATGTACCAGAGCACAGTCATGTTGCATCTATAATCACGTGGCTGTCAGGCAGGATCGCTGCTTATCAGCTTCATAAAAATACATGGTGACCCTGTACAGAAAGAGCCCAAATCTTGAATTTTCTGACTTTATGTTGCAAGGAACACTGACTATTGAGGCATCTGAGAGCAAAGCCAAGCTTCCTTATTATTCTATCCATTATGAGCTGGCCTGTCCGTGTCTAGAAGACTGGCAATTTAGAAAAAAGAAGAGGAAAAGAATAGAAATATGAGCATGATAAGATAGAACCAAGTCTGTAACTGTTACATTAGGTTGTGTGTGATGTGATGCATGCAGATGTGCCCACACCTTCCACCTCTGGGAGAGACAACTGGCAGGGGAGAAAGCCACCCAGCTGGAGGGGCACTGGGAGGCCCTGGCTGCACCTGCATCTAGCAGGCCAGAGCTGGAGGAGCCCAGGCATGAGGTTCTCTGTCCAAATCTAAATTATATCATCAGATGGCTATTTCTCAATTTCCTTTGGTGTTCTTTCCATCTGTTTACTCTGTCTTGCTTTCCAGCAGTTCTTCCATCATTGCTGTAAAACACATTCTACTTGGCGAAGCTCATTTGTTCAGATTCAGTTAAGAGATGGGATGGCTTCCAGATTTTTTAAAGCAGTGCCCAGCTTTTCTTAACACATTCAGGTAGACTTATTCTGTTGTCCTTTAAATATGAGTTAAAGACCTCCTACTTTGAAATTCCTGTATCATTATATTCAGGATCTGGAACAAACCTTTGGACATATTTTTTTCTTTCTCTGTTAATTATGAAATCTCTTCCAAGATATGAGTTTCTAGAGTAGAGAAACCAAGGCTGAAACTACAAACTAAGGTCAATGTTTTCTTGAACCAGGATAAAAATCATTTATATTTTATTGAAACACAAATTCTTTCTCACATGTGCATGTGCCTACACATGCACACCCACACACACTCCTCAAGGATTTCAATCTCAACCTTATTACCAGTTCGGTCAGATAATTCTTTTGCTGTGGGTGTCTTGTGTATTACAGGATATTTAGCCACATTTCTGAATTCTACCAATGACATGTCAATAGCAACCACCTCCAAGTTTGTGACAACTCAAAATGTCTCACTGGGGGCAAAAATGCCCCAGGTTGAGAACCACAGCCATGTCCAACAGAGGAAACAGTTGGCTGAGTGTAGAAATAACCACCACCTGGGATTAGTGGCAATGATTTATTTTCAATGCTTGTTGATTAGATATAGTAAGAGTTTAAAGTGAGGGTGCCCTTCTTCTGCTGTCAAAAAATGAAAGACCTGCTGGACTCAGTGATATATGCCTATAATCCCAGTGACTTAGGAGACTGAGGCAGGAGGATCACAAGTTCAAGGCCAGCCTAAGCAACTCAGTGAAGCCCTAAGTAACTTAGTTAAACTTTGTCTTAACAAAAAAAAAAAAAAAAAGGGCTCAGGATGTGGCTCAGTGGTAAAGTGTCCCTGAATTCAATTCCCAGTACCGAAAACAAACAACAACAAAAAACAACCCCAAAAAACCAGAAGCCTCTGGTTATCCGATGTTTTATATTTTAATTCCTTAGCCCCCACAAGTAGTTAAAAATACATAATTATAACTTGATTAATCAAAAGTTACTATCTTTCCTCTCATGAATGGGAAGCTAGAATAAATGTGCAGCCCACCTATAATGGTATAAAATTTTTGAACAATAGGCTTACTTCTGACTTCATCTTATTTATCTACTCTTATGTGTTTTGATTTATTCAGTAAATATATTTCTACATTCCTTCAATCCTTTTTTAATTTTTGAGAGGAGGTGAGAAACTACACATACATACAAAAATGAAATAGATTAGTTACAGCACTCAAATATTCTAATGCTTGTTTTGATCATCTATAGTAGTTATATGAATGTTGCATGATTTCTAGCAGGTGTGGCATTGTACTGTATGTTGATAAACTTCCGCAGAATGTCTTTCTGCCTGTCTTAGTCTTGGTAGTGTTTGGGGGTCCTTGTAGATCTCTGAAAGGAGAAGCAAAGAGCAAATGTGTAGAACATTTCAATAGGTGCCCCCTACAGATAATGTTAATTTGCAATTTTGTGGGTAGGGAGCAATAAGGCAGAGGCAGTGCTATTGTATTCCCTGGTAGTAGGGCGGTTCCTGTAGGGTTGGCCTGAAGGGTCAATGAGGATTTTCTCAACATTGGGGGGAAAAGTTTCTCTTAAAATCAGACCTGAAAATGGGCTTGGGTTGTTGCTCAGTGGCAGAGTGCTTTCCTAGGACATGTGAGGTGCTGAGTTTGATCCTTAGCACTACACAAAAATAAATAAAATAAAGGTCTAAAAAATCAGACCTGAAGAAAGTACGGAAAGCACTGCTGTCTTTTAATAACTTGGGGCCTACCCTCCTTCTCCCTTTCCAACAGAAAAGAACTAAATTTGGCTTGGATGATTTATTTAAAATAAAATATGTGAAGTGAACTAAACAAACTTTATAAAGCTTTCGGCAAGTACACTTTCTGCCAACGTATGAGGCTATAGCCTGAAGAGACTTGGGCTTTGCTTGGGCTGAGTGTCACATGACCATGAGTTAGGTGCCAGGAGGGCCACTTTGTTGTATGTGTTGCATTTGGTTTATGGAAATGTTATTTTATTATGTATTGGCAAATACTAGGTGGAATCTTGACCTAACCACCCCACAGAGACCTGAATCAGATAAGTTCTTTGCTGGCAGAATGTCTGTTTTCAGACTTGGAAATAATACTTAGTGTTAAAGTTTTCACTGGTAAGAGGTGTGTGTGTGGAAGGAGGGAAAGAGAAAGAGAGCTATTGATTATATGATAGAATTTAATCTCTTAATCATCTAGAAGAGCAGAGGAAACCCAAGGCAGCCCAGAAGTGGATGGCCACCCCCAGGCTTTCAGATTGCTTTAGCTGGACCTAGAGCTACCTAAAATGAAAGTTCACAGATTACATAACACAGGCTGGTAGTGTGTGCTGAGCGCAGATGTGCGTTTAATTGAAATAACCTCAACTGCTTGTCCCACAAGTAACAGGAAATATCAAATTTCAGCAACTCAGGGTGCGAAGAGTCTCAGTTGCCAGGTGACTTTTTAAGCTCCCCAAGGGTTAGTTTCCAGCTGTGCGCAACTTGGTGCATCTGTGTGAGCTCCCTGGCAAGGACCCCATGCCTAATACTTGCACCCATGGCAGAGATGGAATTTGCCCCAGCTAGTTTTGGCAGGTCTCACTTAAGCCCCCGGGATGCCTGCAGGTATCTTCAATTAAACAGGATAGATGTAGGAGGGGGAATAGAACAACAATTTCATTTATTCCCCTGGAAAAAAAAGCATAATTAAACAATGACCTTGGGGCCTATTTTATGAGAAATCTCCACTGACAGAGGTTCTGCAAATTAGTAATTCTGTGTTTGAGCAAGATTTCTGGCCTCAGAGACTGTAAGCAACTCCAGGTCCCTTAGCCCCGAGAGTCTGTCCTTAACTCAGGAAAGCAAGGAAATTTGAAACCAGAGCTCAAGATGCTTGTATAATAAGAATTTGTGGTGTTGACTTTAGCCCTGCCAAGGAGGTGTTAAGCTAAGTGGCCACTGAAGTTTCTGCTTGTGCATCTGGAGTTGGGTTTGATACTGCTCCCAAGGCCAGAGGCAGACACGGGTGGCAAATGAAATCTGACCATGCCACACACAGCAGCCAGAAGATCCCACACGGGGAGAAACAACATTGGGGAATACAGGAAATCAGTTTGGTTTCTGTGTTATGTGCTGTTCTTCTCGGAAGGATACTTTTCCTTCCGATTTTCTTGCTATAAATGGGTGCAGAGTGAATGGAAGGAGGAGACTAATAACTTCGGTGGATCACCTTTTGTCTACCATCTTTCATCAGTCTCTTCAGGGTGCACTAGACAGTACCTCTTACAGAGTATTAGCACCCTGTGGAATTGTAGGTGGTGTACTGGTACTAGTAGGAGTTAGTACTTGATAAGTGCTCAGTAAGTTAGTATTCCATTTGTATGTTAGTCAGCTTTCGATAGCATGAACAAAATACCCAACAAGAACGGTTTAGAGGAGGAAAAGTTGATTTTGGGTTCATGGTTCAGAGGTTTAGTCCTTGGTGGACGAACTTCATTGTTCTGGGCCTGAGGAGAAGCAGCACGTCAGGGCGGAAGGGCATTGGGGAGGAAAGCTGCCCTGCTCATGCAGCCCGCAAGCCGAGAGAGCAGGTGAGAACGGGCTGCAGGAGCAGATGGACCCTTCCAGGGCCTGTCTCCAGTGACCCCCTCCTGCAACCACACCCCACCTGCCTGCAGGTACCTCCTACTTAGTTTCTTCACACTGGAATGAGCAGATTAGGTCACAACTCTCATAATTCAATCATGTCGCCTCTGAATATTCCTACATTAACACAGGAGCTTTTGGGGGACACCTCATCTCCAAACTATAATAATCAGTTAACAAAGACTATTATCATATTCATCATCAAAATAATAGCAATAATATCCACAGAAGTAGCAAGAGCAGCAGTAGTTATCTTGATTTAGCAAATGCTACATGTCTAAACACTATGTGGCTTCTCCCATTTCATCTCATCCCATTTGATGTCATAGCCATCTTGTGGCTATGTTATCTCCACTTTTACAAATGAAGGCTCTGAGAGTCAGAGAAATTAAAGAACATGAGGTCAGCTAACACCTTATCCTTGAGACTCCAAAAGTCAAAACGTTTAAGCACTATTCTGTGTTCTCTCTTGATGGTATTTTTACTCATTTGGGAGGTTTGCCTCATATACATGAGATTTTTCCAATTTCCTTCCCTTATACATGAGTAGAGGCTTGTATTTGAAAGCAATTCTATTTGCTTAGCTTTGAAGGACATATCTATATTTACGAGGTCACTTTTGTCTCTTGGGTTACAAAACTTATATTCTCTCCTTTGCTGGGAGTTTGGAGAAATGACTCATTGGCTGTACTATTTCTCTTTGCTATGAGATTCATATTTATGCATGTTTTCACTCTTTGTCCTACCCGTGTCCCTTTCCCGGTTGGTGCCCTGCATCCTCAATCTCTGTTCCCCTCCTCTGCTCTGCCCTCGTATCTCTCTAATACCTAGGTCTCGTCTTCCTTTACTGTTTTCATTTTCATCTTGTGTAAATGCATAACTACTTCTGCATTTCCTCTTCCATAATTCTTTTCTCATTCTGGTTTTAAATTTGTCCAAACTTAGAGATTCTTAGCATTTATCTCTTCTTATTAAGATGATAGATAATATGGTAGATCTCAGCTTCTAATCTTTTGGGGGAACACATTCTTCTTGAAATGTACTGAATTTGAATTTCATTACAGTTGCTACCTTTGAGTCACCAAACTGAGTTGGAATTTGGATGGAGGGGTTCATAGCTGTTTCCAACCCCTCTTTATTGACTGAATTCTGGCATCCACATTATCCCAGCTGCACAGGTTTTGAGCCTCACTGTTATTCTCATACTTCTGGCATTTCTTTCCCATGTTGCTAATCAGTCATCAAGTCTACATGATTGTCTCTTTGTGTTGTTTTTCTAATAAATAATTTCTTTCTCATTCCCACGACAGCCAGACCCTCATCCTATTGCCTGCAACCAACCCTGCTCCTCTCCGTCAGCCCCTCCTGCATACCACTGTCAGAACCCAAACTTGGCTTTCACAAGAACCTACCCCGGCTTCCTTCACTGCTGCAGTTTCCCAAAGTTTGTTTTATAAAACACTAGAGCTGAAGGATAGTTATGAGTAATATTTTCAAAACAAGTTCCCATGATTAAATACGTTAGGGAAATGTTGGGTCAAGTAAACTTAAATATGTTTCTTTGCTGCGGAATCCACAGGGCCCTTTCCATGCCAGTGGGCATAGTAAAATTTCAGGAGGGTGATGGAAGAGAGTAGCTCCCAAACTTATTTGATCTACAGAGCTTTTAAAATTTCTACTTATTTTGGCAGTGCAACAGCTGGGATTGATGTTTCATAGGAAGCACGTTAAGAAATGGTGGTTCTTTGGAATATATTTAAACTTCTCAGGCTGGCAATAAATCTCAGGCTGATTTATTTAGATAACATGAGTGCCTCACATCTCTGAAGCAACTCCCCGCTCCAGTCAGCTTGGTCTCCTGTTCCACTTGTACAAGCTCCCTTCCTTTCTATATTTGTGACTTACTGACATTCTTCTTTTCATCTAGAAGGCTGACTCCTTTCTAGATCCTAATTGATACTTCATATGTCTTTATAGACTTATTCAACTCGTAGTGCATTTTTGGCAAATCTATTCTTCCTATGTCTGTTGTAGTTTTACTCAACATTATTTTAGCTAGCAATAGATATCTATTTGCTGGATTTGCACAGCTTTTATAATGTATTTATAATAATAAAACTGATAATGACAGCTCTGAACTTCTACCTGCAAGGTAGTTGTCCTTAGATCCATGTTATCTGTGAGCAAACTGGGGTATGTAGGGAGTTGGTGCTTGATTTAATAGTTAGTCAATGGCAGGATCAGGATTTAAACACAAGACTATCTCCAAAACAATATGCCTGATGATTGTAATGCTTGAAGAGGGCTTTAATTATGGAAGCCAGGTTAACTTAGAGATGTGAAACCAAACTCTTTAGTTGAGGGACATAGCTTTCTTAACTGATAAATAAAAACATTTTAAGCTGGGTATAGTAGTACATACCTGTAATCCCCATGAATTAGGAACCTGAGGCAGGAGGATCACAAGTTAGAGGCCAGCCTTGGCAACTTAGACATTGTCTTAAAATAAGAAATAAAAAGGACTGGAGAGAGAGCTCAGTGAAAAAGCTCCCCTGGGTCCAATCCTCAGTACTCAGGTAGGGTAGTAGGGGGAAGGAGACATTTCAAAGTCTGAACTTGGATGGTGAGGGTGGCAAGATGTATCTTCAGTAACAAGTTTATGTTAGTATTCGGTGAGTTTTAAAAGTCTGAAATTGGCCCAGACCTTAGGACTTGTAGCTGGGGAGAAGAGAGAGGATTACACTATATAAGAGAACCATGAAATATTTCTAGATAAATATTCTTAATCTAAATATCACGCACTCCTCAGGAGCTGCTGATCAGAGTTGGGATGAGGTGTACATAAATCTTTTCACGTGAGATGATTACTCATGTGCACTTGGGGGAAAGAGAACATTTCTTTAGTTTCTCAAAGAGCGCTGTGACTCTCAGCTACTTCACAACATCTGCACAAGATGCTGGGGTGTAGGCTGTGTGTGGAAGCATCGAGTCACACCAGGGAAGGTACTGGCCTTGGACAGAGACTAGCTTGGGCTCTGTCTGTATCCGTATTAGCTGATTGCTAGTGGGACATAGGACACCCTTCCCAATGTCATGGCTAAGAAATTACAGCAACAATATATAGTGTGCAGAGATAGAGTGAGGATGAAAGGGGATTCTGAAAATGCAGAAAGCATCTGGTATGGTACCTGGCATATACCAGTTGCTTTATACTAGAAGTTGTGGCTATTGCTAAGAGTATGAATTCCCAATGGCTACTGTAAGAAATTACACAAACTTAATGGCTTACACAATACTCGTATGTTATCTTACACGTTTGGGAGGTAAGTAGTCAGAAAGGATTTCAAATGGTTAAAATCATGGTGCTTGGTAGAGCTGTGCACCTTCCTTTTCCAGCTTGTAGAGGCTGCTCACTTTCTTTGGCTCCTGGCCCCTTCCCTCATCATCAAAGCTAGCAATGGCTGAGTCCTTTTCACACCGCAGCACTGTGACACTCATGTTCCCAGCTGGCTTCCTCTTTCTCTAAGGACCCTTGTGATTACATTCCTGCCTCTCAGATCATCTGGGACAGTCCCCACAGGCTTCATTCTCTCTTGCCATTTGTATAACGGTTCTGCGTTTTAGGATGTGGATGCCATTTTAAATTAGAACTAAGTTGTCTTTTGTATTGGTATGCTTCTAATTTAGCTTTTTGATTCTTACAATATTTTTCAGTGAGGTAGGTATTCTCTATTCAGCAGAAAAAAATTTAGACTTCCAGAGAAGGGAAGGATATTGCTGCCCAAGTGAGTAATGGAATTCATAGATTTGAGTATCTTAGTGTGCTCTCCTGGTACCAGAAGTGGTTCCTCCATAAGATTTCTCATTTACATGTTTCCTAACAGTCTCTTTGTTATGAGGGCATTCATAAATTATTTAATTAATTGATTAAGCAAATTTCTGTTGGTTACCTGCCATGTGTCATTACATGTGTCTGTTTTGATAAATTCAGTGTGGTTAATTTATTTTTTTCACCAAAATGTATTATTAAGTTAATTCATGCATTCATTCAATAAATATTTGTTGATACCTGATGTGTAGAACACCAGGCATTGCTGTAATGCAGAGATGGGCCTGTTTATCACAATATATATTTAATCTCCTACACAGCAGTGAGCTGGGTCCTCAGAAGCATACATAACATTTACATGGTAGGAGTTCAAGGTGTGACGTAGGAGTTAAGCATACATTATAACTACCAGCAAGGGTAGAAAATGATCTATCATAGGCAGACAATTGGTTTGATGACTTTATTTTGGACTCCAAAATGGGAAAACATAGTGTAACTACAAATACATTATTTGCAGCTAAGACTATCTTAGAGTATCTGACATATTTGATGAATTTTGCTTTTGGAATTTAGAGGAAGGAGATGACCTTGTCTGAGCCATCAGGGATGTTGCTATGTGGGATCTGGCACTGGAGTTGAGAGCTGAAGGATGTGTGTGTATGAACTGTGAGGAAGTGTCAGGGGGGCACAGGCCACTGAGGCACTGAGTGAAGGGTGGGGAACAGTGGGCTGCTCTGGGAAGGCCCTGAAGTGGCAGCTATGGCTTTGGGTCTGGATCTATTTTAAATTAGATCTTTGAAGTTAGGGATTGTTTCCTTTGTTTACTCTTTGGTTTGAAGTTGGTGAGTAGATGGGGTTATGGAAATATGTGAAAAATTCATATACTAAATGAAATACCTATGTGACTTTTAAAAGAATTAGCATTTTATATGCAGATCAGTTACTGGTTTTGGCAGATTATGGATTGGCAGAAAGAGAACCACTATCCCTTTCCTTGCCTCCAGTCCCCAAATACACAGTAAAATTAGATGAAGTTCTGGATTTCAGAAGCTAAGAAAATAAGTCTGCTAGGCATCCAGGTGCCACCTGGTGAGCGTCTGTTGGAACTCCAGCACCTTGAGAGACAACAGCTATTGGTTATACCCCATGCAGGGCCAGAGCTCCTGCACAGAGAGCTTCAAGTCCTTCTGGGTGGCACCACACAGCATCTTTTCTACTTGTGGCCCCATCACCATTCAGAGGAAAGCTTGGAAAACAGCAGTAGGGCCTGTGTCACAGACAGTGTCCTGGTCCCAGTCTTTCCTGCATCCTAACTCAGACTTGCCATCACAATAACTCTTGCCCACCTGGGTCTCCCAGGAATCCCACCCAGCACAGTGACCCAGTCTCCTGGGGCCCATTTCCCTATATCCCTACGGTTTGTGCTGAGGAAGGTTTAAAGCCATGTTAATTTGATAAGCTTCCTCATGGTTAGAAGAACTCTCTGGAAATGTACAGGTGTGTGTGTGGTGGCATGATGAAAGGGCTGGAGAGACTGTCCTCTCTGCAGGAGTTGTGGACTGAAGGTAGACGTTTCTGTCTGTGTTTGCAAAGCAAAATGCATTTGAATGACTGGAAATCTCATGACAGGTTAAGTGAAGAATAGGAAATAAAAATCTCATGTATGGAAATTTCTTAAATATGTTAAAACACACCCAATTTTAAATAATGGTTAGATTTTGGTGGCAGGAATATGAATGATTTTTCCCCTTCATTAGTCTTTTGTGTCTTTTTTGTTGTGTTGGGGGAGGGGAGCTAGAGTCTACTCAGTTTCTCTTATTTTCTTCTTTATAACATAAGGTTGTATAATTTTTCCTTAAATTTCTTTGATGGATGTTTTGAGAATAACTACTGCTCTCAGAGGAAAGACATTTCATTAGAATAAACATATCCATGGAAAAACAAATGTACCTGATATAGTTAAGAGAAAAACACCGGAACTATATTTTGGAGGCAGCAATCTTATTAAAGTACGAAACATCAAAGTGATATATCTTGATCCAGGAGTTTTAACTTTTTGAAGTCAATATTCTTATTCCAAAAGCATACAATCACTGTGAACAATGGAATGTAGATGTAAATACACATACATAAGAAAGAGGAATAGAAATCTCAACATCATTCCATTACCTTAGAGAAAAATAAATGCACTCTTAATGTTTGGGTTTATATACTTCTGATCTTTTTCCCCCCTCTGTCTATGCACTTGTATACAAACCAAACATACCAGATATGTTGGAAGTAAACTGAAATGAAAATGAGATGTAGTGATTTGCCTTCAGGACTACAAAATAGTGACATAGAAGAAACTGGCATTTTCCTCTCCATCCTCTGGCTTAGGCACTTTGGAACAGGCGAGTTTTTAGGATGGTCTGTCTATACAGCTCCTCTCTGTCCCCCTAACTATTGGGCCAAGCTTTCCAGAAGAGTATGACTGGACATCTGGACGGGTTGGACTGGAGCTCATTTCATTGGGCCTGCTGGAAAAAAATTATATGAGAATGCAATGTTCATTTTCCCCCCCAAGTGTTCTCTGGACCTTTTCCTTCTGAGTGAGGCAGATTTCTGTAATCCTGAGAGTCTCGCTTTCAGATGCTCTGCCGCACACGTGTTTGCCACTCCTGCAGGATCTGGCATGGGAACCTGGAGGTGCCAGGAAAAGGGGCCAAACTTTCAAAATTATTTTAGCTCATGATACAAATGTCCCCAAATGCAGCACATAGTTCTCGGGCATCCTCACAGTCATGAAATTTTGTTGGCCTCTTCTATATTGCTGTCACACAGAAAAACCACTCAGATTTCCAAATCCTTCTCTTCCAGAAGAAGGGACTGTTAAAAAATATCTCTTCTGTTGGCCAATTCGTGCATGATTTCTCTCACCCAGGTTCTCCCTGGACACCCCTACTGCCCCTCACCCAGCTAGGTAAGCTCAGGCTTACCTAGGGCAATTTGGAGTAGTAGAGTTTCTTCTGCTTCTTTGAGGATTTTCTTTGTCACATAATTGGGCTTATCTATAAGCACCCACATTTTGACAATTAACCTCAAAACCAAACACCAACAAAAACAAGCCAAACTAGAAAACTATAAAGGAAGAAAGAATAAATAAGTATCATTCATTGTTCTGCTATCAAGGAATAGCTGCTATTTATAATTTTGGTGTGTGAATGTGTTTATTTGAAGATAATTATTATCCAAGAAAAAGCTGGTCACCATGCCATATGTCTGTAATCCAAGTAACTTGTGAGGACCAGGCAGGAGGATTGCGAATTCAAGGCCAGTCTGGGTAATATGGCAAGACTCCTGTCTTAAAGAAAAATTACCATAGAACAGAATAACATAGAATTTTGTTGCCTATTTTCAACTTAATGTGCAGTCATGAACATGATTCACATACTTTTTTAACAACTAGATATAGTTCATTTTATGGACATGCTACAAGGTACTTAGCCATTTTTTTTTAACGTTAGGTGACTATCTAAATATCAAGTTTCTGATGATGTGTCCGTCATCAGTAGGACTGTAAAAGAGTACTAATATAGGTAGGAAGTGAATTCTTGGCAAATGTTAGTGATTACTATTTTTATTAATGATTTTGATGCAGTTGTGGTCAGGATATCAACAGAAGGGATAGGTTGTCCCTGGTGCAGGGGGGAGGTCACCATAGCAGGATGCAGGGCAGCAGCTGTGGGCATTCACTATGCTTCTTACAAGCAGAGAGAGGACACCCTCAGGAGTGTAGTTGCAGGCCCTTTGGTGGGTGGTGCTTCAGCTTTTCCACGCTGAGTTCCATCTGTTACAAGCTCACAAGCCTAGATTGGTTCTGGGCTTTCTTGCTGAGTAGGTGGTATTAAGGACCTGAAACGACCCTTCTCTTGAATTTGGTCATCAGATTAAGGCACCATCCTTTTTGTGGCACATGATAGCATTAACCTGGATCTGTCATTCTCCTGATGTCACTTGGAATGACACAGCTAACTGCCTTGCATAACCCAAAACAACATTTTCATGCCAGGGAGAGATTCCATTTATCAGAATGTGAGGGAAATGTGTGGAAGGACAATTCAAGAAGTTATCCCATGGGGAACTGGGACATATACCACGCGAGGGTAGATGGGGGACATTGGTTGGAGACATAGGGAATTAGGAAAGTGGGGGTCACATACAATATGAAACAACAAGAGGGGTAAAATTGGGGCTGCAGGAAAAAAGCTACCAAGAGAAAAATTAAAAAGGATCAGAAATGGAGGTTGAATTCAAATATTACCACTCAACCCACCCACTTGTACCCTTCTCTGAATAGTGCCTTTTATGTATTCATTGGCATATTTATTTATTGAATCTCTCCTATATACCAAAAACTATCTCTTTTTTTGAATCTCCACCAAATATTGACAAGGAAAACTAACTAGAACAAATAATTTAGCAAATTCCCAACACATATGATTTGTACCGAGTCATATGAAGCTGACATATGAAATGATATAATGTATCATAACATAAAGCGTTACTCTCCAAACACCTTAGAAATTAAAAGCAAATGTTTGCATTGGATCCCATCGGTTCTATCAGACCAGTTGATATATCTGTCTTCTGTGTGGACTCAGTCCTTCCCTTAGATATTTACGGCACTTGCTCATAGGACATTCTCAGATTCTTGACCTGACGTTTTATTCTAGTTATTATTCCTGACCTGATTATTATTTTGTTATTGACTGGAAATCACTCTTCTTATTACAATTCTTTCATCATTTGGACTAATTTCTCTAAATAAATTCCTCATTTCCTGGTTGTTCATGCACCTTTGGAAACAGATAAAATACCTTTACACAGAGAACAAACCAATGCCAAGTTTTGTTTTAAAAAGAAACAATCTTTAATTTTCTGTTATATAACCTTTGAGCTACCTCAAAATGCAAAACTTTAACCTGGTCTCATAAATATTTGGATTCCTGGTATTTCAGAATGATGAATTCATTGGAATTTCTTAACTGTACCAAATGATGAGCTCTGTGATTTATTTTTATCCAACTTTAGATTTTTATGCTTGATAAACATATAAGAAACTTGTATTTCTAGAAATTGTATAATCTGTAAATATTTATCAACAAATTATTTCTTGACACTACTAAACAAGGATCTGTTAATTCTGTTTATTTGTTCTTGGCAAATACATGAGTTGAATGTCATAATTTCTTTAGAACCATGGGAAACACTTAGAATAATAAGCTTCTTAACTTTTCGTGTTGGTTAAATGGAACTCATCCTAATGTTTTGGTAGTGTTGTCTGCTTTGCTGCCATTTCTTAGTTATGCACTTAATTGGTCTTTCTTTGTGTGGCTTATGAAGTAAGGCTAGCTCTTAATTGCTACAGATCAGTTTCCTCATCTACAGAAGCACATGGAGGTTACAAATGGAGATGCCTTAAAATTTCAGAGGTGTTAGCAATAACTTTTAAATATAAAAGCACTGGAAGTAGTGAATGTTTTAAACTTTTTGAAACACCCCGTTTTTTAAAAGTTTATTTCGCTTAGCACATCTGTTATGCGCCCCCTTACTTGGCAGGTGTCCCTTCCAGGGACCTGATTTCTCTGAAAACTTCGCTTGGTTGTGACCCTGCTTTTATCTCTCACTCATCCGCAGAGCCCGGCGTTTGCACGGTGTTCGGAGATCCCCACTACAACACTTTTGACGGACGGACATTTAACTTTCAGGGGACGTGTCAGTACGTTTTGACGAAAGACTGCTCCTCCCCTGCCTCGCCCTTTCAGGTGCTGGTGAAGAACGATGCTCGCAGGACCCGCTCCTTCTCCTGGACCAAGTCAGTGGAGCTGGTGCTGGGCGACAGCACCGTCAGCCTGCAGCAGCACCTCACTGTGCGCTGGAACGGCTCGCGCATCGCGCTCCCCTGCCACGCGCCGCACTTCCACATCGACCTGGACGGCTACCTCTTGAAAGTGACCACCAGAGCAGGTGGGCTTCTGTGACCTCCCCCTTACCGACCTTGCCATCTCCATCAGCTGCAGCCCCTGATTAGAGAGCTCCTCCTGCAGGAGGGGAAAACCGAGGCGGAGAACTGTTCTGACCTCCTCTGCCTGCTCCCCACCCACGGGAAAGGCACATCCCCAAGATGCGCGGAATGGTCCGGGACGTCTGAACCGTGTGGAGCGGAGCCTTACAACTGGACGCCAATCTTCTGATATCCAAAACCTTTCCATCCTCATTCTAAAAACAGCATCTGTACTCATCAAATAACCTCTCAAGTGTTGCTATTTTAGGCCACTGATGTCCAGCTTGGAACTGTCCGTGTCTGGGCCGGTTATGTATAGCAGTTTCACATCTGTTAGAAAGGTGTTAGCTGTGTTAGCGGCTGTCCAAGAAGAGGGGAGGGAATCCTCAAAATTAAACGGCTTAGTGTTGGTGGTGTTTAAAAGAAACATAAATGTCCACATCAGAACAGCTTGTTCTTGCAGGCTCCTGCTACACACACCAGGTGGCTTCATCCCGTTCAGTTGTCCTCTGCTAAGGAAAAGGAGGCTGCCACTCGTGAGTGTGTGGATGGGAGCGAGGATGACAGGAACCACATATGAAGAGCAGTCCTGAGAGGACACTCACTGAGCTGTTGGCAACAGCCGTGGCCTTCTGTTACAGGGCACTTGGGAGGCTTGCTTTGAAAGTGCATTCCTCTCCTGGGCCTTGGGCACCTGGTCACCTGGTGCCTGAGGTCCTCTCTCAACATCCCATGTTGCTTTATGCCCACTGGACTGCATTTCTACTCAATGAGCAGATCCATTCCTCTAGACCAAGTTGTTCATGGCTGCTAGTGGTCTATGAGACTTAAATTTTTGTCTGTTAGGTGTTACCTAAGGAAAGCATTTTTATTTTAATTATTTATTTATTTTTGGTACCAAGGAATGAACCCAGAGGTGCTTTACCACTGAGCTACATCCCCAGCACTTTTTATATTTTATTTTGAGACAGGATCTCGCTAAGTTGCTTAAGACCTAAGTTGCTGAGGCTGGCTTTGAACTTGCCATCCTCTTGCCTCAGTCTCCCAAGTCACTGGGATCCCTTGCATGCACCACCATGACTCAGAAGAAAAACTTATTTAGAAGCAGAATTCGGTTCCTGGTTATCAGCCCCAGGGAACAAGTTCATCATGTGTGGTTCCCACCTTCGATTAACACATGTTGGTTAGTCAGATATTGCACTGTGTGTTCTGTGTGCACTTATTTCTTTAAGCATGGCACGTTAAGTAGATCAATGACCCTTTACTTTCTCATTGGTGAGAGTTTAACCGCATAAAGGCATCAGTTGAGTGAGTTCCAGTATTTTCAAAATAACATAGATACAAAAGGGAATCTTCTGATAAAGCAGGCAATTTTGAGGGTCCATAGAGACTATTTCTGCTATACCTTCAGGACTCTGGTAATTGTTTCAATTAAAGGCAGAATATATTCTGATAAATTGATTTGAGCCTGTGGCATGCCAGCTTAGCTGAACAAAGGCAAAAAGCCAAGGTGAAGTCTAGGGAGCTTTCAGTTAGTGGCTATCTCATAGTTTCAGTGAGACAACGCTAAGTATTTATGTATTGGAGCATTCAGTAAAAGGGAAAAATTCCCATTCTTTACTTTGCAGATGTGAAGAGTTCTATTCATTCAACTTTAGAGGGATTACTACTACCCAGAAAATCTAGACACCTGTTCTTTTCTCCAAAAGACATGCTGCCCTGCAAATGTAGCCCCAGTTAAGTTCTTTAAAAGAGACAACATTTTTTGGTTCCCGTAAAACGTGCACAAGATGACCCATTATTACATAGCACTAATTAGAAGCACCTTGCCTCAGTTTTCAAGCCAGCTCCAATATAATGGAGTCTACTGATATGGAAATTATTAGTCAGCCACAGCCTAGTTCTTAAAGGAATCCTGGGTACTTGAAGATTATTAACAGCCTAGAAGTTCCATACTCAGCTGGCAAAACCTGATGGTTTCGTCTTTGTAAGGATTCCATGTCATAAAAATGAGCAAAAAGATGAGACTGCTAAGAAAATCATAATAGACCATAAATACCATAATTGATTAGTGAATTCAACTATTCTAGGCCTTGAACTCAGTTTTACAATTTATTATTCCATCTACGTTTCCACAATGTAAGTAATTTTTATGGCATGCCTAACACCCAGATGAACGATTTTCTGTAGCACACGAATTGCACAAGCTTCTGATTCCTAGGAAAGCACTGCATTCCTCTGGGCACTAAACTTATTTGCACTTGTCCTTTGAGTGAAACAACTTGATTTTTAGACAGTAGTGTGTCTAACCAGGTCTAACCATCTCAGCTTGAACTACTCCTTAGGGAGATTTTCTTTTTAATCATCTATTGATTATCTATTTGAAATATCACAGTATTTCCTTTGGGTCTTCTTCCACCAGATTTTTGTTTTATTTCATAAGCGTGTGTGATCAAAAGGTCCTTGAATAAAGCCTGCAGCTGGAGGTACGGGAGATGGAGAGGCATGTCTCTTTGTCCCTGTGGTTTATGGATTCAGCACTTCATAATGCTACATCTGTCAGAGTAGCACAGGTGGCCATGCAGTTTGGGTGGAATTAGGCTGTAGCTGCTTGCCTGCTAACAAGTGTCCTGGGACAAGGCTTGGTAGTTTAAGCATTAGCCACCCCCACCACAGACATCACCCCAACTCTCAGCACTTAACAAATAATTTGAAAATATATTTCCTTCCTGCCAACTGTTTGCTTCATTACCTCTGCCTTGAAGAGGTACATCAGCTCCACCTGAAATCTGTAATACATGAGAAAGGGGCTTTTTATCTTATTTTTGGTAACACTCTATGGTTTTTTTTTAAGAGAGAGGGACAGTGAGAGAGACAGAGAAAGAGAGAAACAACTTCAGTTTTTCACATGTCCTTTGTTGCTCCAACACTTAGTTGTGTACATGGTGCTGGGGTTTGAACCCGGGTCCTCATGCTTGCCAGGCAAGCACCGAAACTGCTGAGCCACCACTCCAGCCCCACACTCTATGGTTTTTGAACCCATAGACTGTATCCTGTCCTCAACCCTTTTGGTATAAAATGTGAACCAAAAGAAAAAAAAATTATCCATTTTCACACACTACTGTTGTGCGTTTACAGATTTGGCATCTCCTTTTTAAGTGGGCAGTAGCAAAAGCATCAATAACCAAAAAAGTAAAGCCAAGCAAAACAGACAACATCCACAAGAGAAAAGAACAACTGCACACACAACAACAAACCAGCTGTGGCCCAGGGCCAGGTCACACACTTGAGGTGAAGTGTAAGTTGGTAAAGCGTTCACTGACGAGAAGGGGAAATTGGAAGGTCCTTCCTAAAGTGGAAGGAATGTGGCTGCTGCTCACATCCCCAGATGGGACATATGCTTCAGCTTTAGCCTTCTGAGTCTGCCAGTTATTTCTACCCAATTTCTCATGCAGAGAATTGGCAAACAAATCCCAGCTGCAGAAAGGACTATCCCTGGCCTCGTAAACACTTCCATGATGTTTTCTTCTCATAAGATGCCTACTTAAAATACATTCCCTCAATTACAACTTATTAGTGTTTTTTGCCTTTCATGACTATAATTGACTTCGCATGGATTTTAGGCTCCTGGAGGGTAAAAGTGTTCACACGGATGCATATGTAAAATGATACAGAGATAGTCAAAGTCATCAGATGTTCAATAAGTCATCTCTCTCCAGTGTGAAGCCTAGCATTGCTCTGTGAAAAGCATCTTAAAATAATAATGATGAGGAGATTGAAAGGAAAGTGAATTACAAATTATTCTTTTACTTTGGAAATCATGTTTTTATGAATGAGATGTCATGGGTTTTGAGAATCATTCACCTAAAGCAGTGGGTCTGCCTCTTTCCAAGCATGTGTGAATCACCAATCCACTGTGAAGAAAGAATACAGTGGTTGGCTTGTTCACTATGAGTTGAAGTCCCATGAACTCAGTTGCCCAGTCTCAAACTTATGCTGTTGTCAGTCATGATGTTGGAGCTCCTTTGGGTGTAAGTTCTCAACTATTTGTGGCACTTGGAAGAACAGCATTTGTCTGCTGTCTAGGAAAGAGATTTGTAGTTTGGAAAATTTTGCAATATGGAAAATTTTTGGAATTATGCTCTGAAAGTTAGATTTTGTATGGAATTTATTTTTCCCCCTCGTTTCTCTTGCTGAGTAGCTGCTTGGCTATAGGCTTCTAAGGTCAAGTTTATTCTGTACCTTTGAGAGTGTTACAAATCATTTTATAGTTTGTTTATCTTCTTTCAAAATGGTTATTTCAGTGTCTTAACTAGCATGAAACTCACAATTTCTTTGGTTTTTCAGATTCAATGCATCAACATTACAAGGGTAATTTCTTCACTTATTAAGTGCATACTGTGTGCCAGATAATATGTTAGATGATGGAGTATGAAGAAGGAGAAATAAAAGTTGTGGTTGTCAGAATTGACGCCATATTCTCAGAGATCCTTGCCTTGTTGGAGGTCAGCCTGGGGTGTAGGTCTTCTAGCAGTACGTCCCTTCTTTCCTGACCTGGCTCCATTATTGTCTTGTTTTCATCCTGTTACTCCCAGGAAACACTTCCCTGTGACATTTTTCCCCCCTCCTCTTCCAAGATCTATTTAATTGCTTTTCTGAATGTAGCCTTTTCTCCCCACCAAAAAATCTTCTCTGTCATTGACTTTGGACTAAGAATGCTTCTATTCCTTCCATTTACCACACAGTGATTTCCTTATGGGTCTTTCTGCTTATTTCTTGAGAAGCCTTGTTTTAGACCACTAGTTTATTGTGCCCATAACTCTCTCTAAAGTAACCATCTTGTGGTGGTTGTGTGCCTTCTCACAGGAATGTTTTTTTGGAGGCAACCATCTCTCCTCTTAGATGGTGTTCGGACTTAGGGAGTATTAGCTTGAGAATCTTACCTCTGGGTGATTCTTCCTGAACTTACTTTCATTACTCTGATATTTTTGCCTTATTTTCCATTCTCAATCTCTCTCATTCCTCCTTCTTCCTCTGTCCCTCTATTTCTCCTGTCCTATAACCCCCCTCTTCCCCAAACTTCTGAACATTTGTTCATTAGCCTAATCTTAATATTTCAGGAACAAAGACAAAGCCTTTGAGGAGAAACAACATTTTTTTCCTTTCCAGAGGCTCATAACAGGCAAAATAAAATACAAGTTTTGTTTTTTTTTTTTTTTTTTAGGAACCCAAGAGGTAAAATTTTAAAATCAGCAGAGATTCTTCTGTTGAAAGGATCTGTGATTGCCTCTGTGGGAGACAGTGACAGTGACTAAGGAGAAGTCCCAGGGTAAAAATACACACTGACCTGTTTATAGAGCTCAAGACAGGGGTGACTCTTGGACATTCAGTGGTGTATAGTTCAGTCATTCATGGGAGGGCTCAGGTCATGCCAGGGGATCACCAGGAGTACAGTAAGAAAAGTTTCCAACATATACTTATGAAATTAAAAAAAAATCTAGGCGGATTGGTCATTTGCTTTGGGTTGAACCTCAAAAGGCTTTTCACAAAGACCTTTCTCTATGTCCAGTGTCTTCACACAAAATATCAAAGTAGAGTTGTGTTTCTTCTTGACATTTTAGTCAGACTTATCTGTGTGTTGTGACATAAGCTGGCTGTCCTATGTGTGTCATAGAAATGGCACCATTCATATGAGTCATTGGCTAGTGTCTCCTGGAAGTCCCAGGTCAGCAAGTCTAGAAAAATATGCATGTTTTCAGACAAACTCTCCAACATTTTAGGTAGTCAGTTCAGCAACCCAGAAGGGTCTATGGTCATCTACCTCCTGTAGTGAAGATAGTTTCCTTGATGGACAAGGAAGTCCTGGCCTGATGATGGATACACAAAAGGAGCATCCATGACCTGGAATCCATGTCTCAGGAATGAGCATAAAATAATGAAGGGACACATGTTTTCACTAAAATGAGTGTTGTCTCTTAAAGAGGATGTATTCAAAAGCTATATATTTATTGCTTTAATATCATCATCAGAGTAAACAGTTTGGAAAATTTCCTCTGGTATTTGGAATAAATAATTATATAGGAGAATTTTTGGATAAAGAAATAAAACTAACAGTAAGGTTGTCATCTTTATCTCTTTCCTTTTCAACAGTATAGTAAATATATATAAATGAAACACAATTTGGACTAATGTTACTTTAGTCCAAAACAGATGAAAGGATAAAAATAAAAACCTCAGAGTCAAACCAGAGATACAGAGATAAAGAGATATTTCAAGGGCAAACTTTATTCAATTTAAAAATCCTAATCCCCCAAAGTAAGTGATTGATGTAATTTATACATTTGATGTGGTAAGATTCAAAGGTAACAATGGATTTGGATAGACTCAGAAGTGTTTCTTGTTGGAGGATGGTGGGTATATACACCATGGAAAGATATATTCGAATGGTGATTATTGGAGATGCAGGAGTGGTTGAGCCCCCTCTCTCTTCTTCTCCTCTAGGTTTGGAAATATCTTGGGATGGAGACAGTTTTGTAGAGGTCATGGCTGCCCCTCACCTCAAGGGCAAGTTGTGTGGCCTGTGTGGCAACTACAATGGGCATAAACGTGATGATTTAATCGGTGGAGATGGGAACTTCAAGTTTGATGTGGATGACTTTGCTGAATCTTGGAGGGTAGAGTCCAATGAGTTCTGCAGCAGACCCCAGAGGAAGCCAGTGCCTGAACTGTGTCAAGGGACAGTGAAAGTAAAGCTCCGAGCCCATAGAGAATGCCAGAAGCTCAAATCTTGGGAGTTTCAGACCTGCCACTCAACGGTGGACTATGCTACTTTCTACCGGTAAGTGCAATGTTCTGGCGGTAGGGTGTGGGGAGGTTGACAGGCCTAATGATTTGCTCTTGGAACAGAGTATATCAAATCTCCTGCTGTGCAAAGTGAGGCCCCCAAACTTCTTTCTGATCAGTAACTGAAATTGTCTTCAGTCAGCCCCACATGGCGTCCCACGGGGAAATTCCAAGAAGTATTCTAGGGTGATCTTCTAGGCCATTCTGTGGTTTTGTGCGTCTCCCAGTTTACTGGGAAGCTGGTGACAGCACAGGGCTTTTCTAGGGTGTTAGCTTGACTCTATTATTGGGGAGGGATTCTTAAATTCTGGACTTAAAAACAGCGATAGAGGAGAGAGGTGATTTTCTCTAATGGAATTTCAGATCACTCTGGCCTACTTTGGGAGTTTGTGCAAGCCCCATTATTCTAGGAAGAGTTCAGATCAGCCTCATGGCCTAGCCCAGACCAAATCTGCATAAGGAAAATAAGGAAGGGAAGTAAGGATTCCTTGGATCTTGGCCAACTCTGAGAACTTCATGCCTAGAGTCAGGGGACATTAGAAACAGGGCTTGAGGTTGGAGGAAGGAAGGGTTCTCATCAATAGTCAGGTTCCATGACCTCTTCTGACTCTGTTTAACTCCCTTCCACACAACACAACTGGCTACAAAGGAGACTTGGACTTGACTTCATGCCGAGTTTGAGTTTACAAGTTGATGAGTTTGGCCTGATTGTACTTCCATTCACTGCATAGTTCCACAGGTTCAAGAGCTATGGCTGCCTATAACTTTAACCACTGTGGGTGTGGGAGGAAACATGAGACGAACACAGCCCAAAAGGCCTTGTATAAGTGATTTGCCTGTGCCTCTTAAAATTAGGAAACTCCTGTGGTCTGCAACCACAGAGAGGTTATTTTTACTCTTTAATTGCCACCGGTTTATTTCCCCTAGCTCTCATTAAATGTGATTTCTTTTATTTGATCTTTAGACATAAAAGATAAAGTTCTATAAAGGCAGCACAAAATGGGGTGGAAAAAAGGCTGTCCCTGTCATCACGAATCCACGAATATGGCAGCATCTGCCAAACCATTTGGCTCCAAGTCATACATTTAGCTCTTTCAAGCCATCTTCCTGTTATAATTTGAATTCTCCGGATTCCCTTCTTTCTCCTCCTTGTATCACTCCCTATGTTGGCCCCGCCACTTTTCTGATGAAACTGAGGGATCTGAATGTGGGACTGGTGAGTTAAGTGCTTGGACAAACCAGATTTCATTTGGATTTGAAACCTCTTCCCTTCAAGGTCTAATGGGAAGTAGTAGAATACTACTATTCAGAATTCAGTCAGGTTGTACAACCTTGGTGATGACCTGAGCTCTAGAAACCTCCGCCTATCTGTGAAGTGGGGATAATAGATGAACCTGCCTTCAAGGGTGGCCGCTCAGATACAGTGAGATGACCAGCCGGAATGCACGTGCTCTGCACAGAGCCCACGAATAATGAGCGCTCCCTAACTTTTGGCTGCCATCCCTTCTTCCACTATCACTTAAATAACAAACAATAAGGAGGACTATTTTTGAAGCTCTTTCACTCCTATTTCAAGATTTGGATTGGATTCTTCTATGTTTAAAATAAAGTGGAGAGGTTCTGCTTCTTCCAGAGCCTCGACAGTCTACCCCTTTGGTTTTTATCCCATTTCAAAAGATTGTATTGAAAACAAAAATTGGAGAGCAGGCCTGCAGAGATTAGTCTCTTTTTCCAAATTTCTATTTCTTTGGCATTTGGTGATGTAATTAGTGTTATGATCCTGAACTACAGCAAGAGTATGATGCATGTCTTGGCAGGAGTCGTGAGAAGCGATAAGTTTGACATGCAAGAACAGAGAGAACGAGAATCCTGCGGTGACCAGGCATAGGATACACAGAAGGCTCTCCTTCTGCACAAAAGCTGTGGATATACAACTGAGTCACTCATTTAAGTCAGGGGCTTGGTGTGCACAGTTTGGGCATGTAGTGAGCAAGCTCTTGGGATTTCTCTGCATGTAGGCTCAGAGGTTGGGATGCAGGCTTGTGCTCTGCCCCTTGGTGGCATGGTGCAATGGCAGAGTGGCTGCTACAGTCTGCCACACTTTCCTGGGAAAGACAGGCACTCAGCATGGAGAGCTAGACCTTTCTGTCTGCTGTACACCCTGCTGCTCATCTTACACCTCAACAGAACAATGCATTCTCAAGCATTTTGAAGTGAGGAGGCCCCATGCTGGGCAGATCCTGGAATTTTCTCCTTTCATTCAAGTAATTCTGTGGCAGAAGAAGGAAACAAACAACGTACAACAAAGAAGGGTGATTCTCCTTTCGGGAGCTCCAGGGAGGACCAAATCCCTGGGCTTCTAGGGAGACTTTGTGAAACAATGAACTGAGACAGAGCCATGGATAGGGTGATACCAGACTGGACCCAATCCCAAGTCTGCCAGTTTCTAGTTGTGTGATCATGGTAATCAGCTGAATTACAGTGTGGCAGGACTGCTGCTCTGACGACTGGAGTTCCGTAGACAGTGGGCTATTGATACACGCAGTGCTGGGGTCTGGCACCCCTGAGTTTCTAAGGAGAATTTCAAGCCCCACCCCCTGCCCCGTCATTTATCTTAATGATTGTTGACATCTCCTGCTGTCATCATGGAGAACTGATTAGATAGATTCTCACTGATAAAGCCTTGGAACAATTTCAAAATGATTTTTTTCCCTTTTAAGGCCATGGGGTGGAGCAGTGGCTCCGCAATTATGCGCTTGCCTTGCATGCATAAGGATGCGGGTTAGGACCCCAACACCATGCACACAATCAAGTGTCCCAGCAGCCAAAGCCACATGAAAAACTAAAGTAAAATTGATTCTCTCTTTTTCACTCTCTCACTGTTCCTCTCTCTTAAAAAGAAAGACAATGAAAGGGTAGTGCAAGTCAAGATTGTATTATGACTGTTTAAAAACCGCTTGCTGTGCTTTTCCTTATAGCAAAGCAAAGCCAGAAATCACATAATATCACACATATGTAAAGTTTTGCCTGTATTTTCTTTTTTTTTAAAGAGAGAGGGACAGTGAGAGAGGGAGAGAGAGAATTATTAATTTTTATTTAGTTTTCATGTGGATTTTGTTGCTCTGACACTTTGTTGTGTATGTGGTGCTGGGGTTCAAACCTGTGTACTCACACATGCCAGGCAAGTGCTGTAATCGCTGAGCCACCACTCCAGCCCTTTGTCTGTATTTTTTAAATCATTGATGAAATTTTTAAAATGCACCTGAAAATACAGTGGCTGAGATATTTTTTTCTCAATCCTATAGAACTAAAGAATGTCATCTTGATATCAGGAACAATTATATGATAAGTTGTCTTGAAATCTGATTCTTTGTATTTTGTCCTCATCCTTCAAAGAAATATCTGTATTTTCCTTTAAGGACAAAGAATAAAGTAGTATAACATACTCATACAAGCTTCCAAGAACCTCTGTGTTTGCAACAGAGAGAAGGGAGAGAATAAAGAAGGTATTTCTATGAGCAAATACCACCAGTTTTGGGTTTTCTTAATCATATGACACATTCCACCAGGCAAATTGTACTATATGTAAAAGAAAGTACTATTTTTTTTAAGAGAGAGAGGGACAGTGAGAGAGAGAGAGAGAAAGAGAGAGAGAGAGAAGCAATTCTTTTTTTTTTTAATTTAGTGTTTCATGTGGCCTTTGTTGCTCTGACACTTCACGTTGTTCGTGGTGCTGGTGTTTGAACCCGTGTTCTTGCGCATGCCAGGCAAGCGCCATAACCATTGAGCCACCGCTCCAGCCTCCAAGAAAGCACTTTTTATAAGGTCAAAATAATTCAGATTCCTCTGAGTTAGAGATCACTTTTGAAATGTCTAGGGTTTGTAACTTATTTTATTTTGGTCTTTTACCTAATTCAGCATTTTTTTTTAAAGAGAGAGGGACAGTGGGGGGATAGATAATCAATATTTATTTAGTTTTTCATGTGGTTTTTGTTGGTCTTACACTTAGTTGTGTATGTATTGCTGGGATTTGAACCCACGTACTCATGCATGCTGGGCAATTGCCATAACCTCCCAGCCACCACTCCATCCCCTAATTCAGCATTTTTAATAGGAAATTATCCATGTTTAAATACTTGAAAAACTATCTATTTGTCAATGAAAATGGCTGCATATTAGTCAAAATTTATTTTTTCTCTTTAAGGAAACTTTTTTTGGCTTTATTAATTTTTTTAAATCACATATTAATTTGATCCATCTGGGTTAATTTGGTTTTAAAATGTAATGTATGATCAAGTTCTTTGCAATTTGGTCTAGTTAATCAATTGAATATGTTTTGGTACATAATTTAGTAACAAATCCCATAAAAATGCTAACTGACCTTGTCGATAATGTGTTTTAAGTGTCAGTTTTGCTAATTTCTTTAGATTAGATAATCTCCCCACTCACACACTTTTTTTTGGCATTCTTCCTCATTGCAGTGTGATGGGAAATCCCCACTGGTTAGTGGGGTAGTGTACTGTGGACATATTAATGTGAAATTATTTCGATGATATATGATTTACAGGCAGGCGCATCGGAGGAGAAAGTGTTGATTGAGTTCGTTTCTTTCTTCATTTCTCATTTTTGTTTCCCTCCCTCCATCTCATGCTGCTTCTCCTTTGTGTCCCAGATGCCAACTGAGAAGTGCAAAAGAGATAGACCAGCCCCTATGGCAGAGGCTCCCTTGATCCTCCCTGTTGCTGCCTTAGGTCCCGGGCACAGAATTCAGGAGACGGCTGGTGCTGTGTGGGCCACAGTTGAGAAAGAGAAGGCCTTCTACTCCCTGAGGCTGTGAAGCACCAGCATTGCACTTTCCCCCTAGCTTAGACCCAATCTCAGATGACTTAGTTCCTAGTGAGAATAACCTGCCAGCAAAGCAGGACTCTTAGGTCAGGGCAGGACCGCATTTCAGAGAAGTCACAACAATGGGGGCGGAGTGCCATGAAGTCCAGACATTCGGAGACCACAGCCTCTCAGCACTGCGGTCCTCATGCACTCTCCTTAATGGGGTGTCATTCACTGGAGCAACAACTCCGTTCACCTGTTCTGTTTGGGAAAGTGTCTGGGGATTCCCAGTCTAGGAAATGTTCTTTTCTTTCCATGCAGTGGTTTTTACAGCTGTAAGGAATTGAAGTAATGCCAGAGGATTCACAGATGTGTCCTTTCCTGCTGAGGTACTAGGAGGCAGGAGGCAGGAGCTAGCATAGGAGAACATTGGAACAGGGACAGGAGGATGGTGTTGGATATATTGGGATCCTGGGACTGCCAGTGGCTTCCATCCAGAGGAAGATCACAGCCTTCCTGAATAACCCACTTTGTGTTCCCTACAAAGGAAACTAATCATTTACTATAAAGGAAGAGGAGAAGATACAGGCAAAGAGTATAGACTTTCTGTGCCTCTGTGAGAAAATCAAAACTAACTGCTGTTCTTTAATTAAAATCAAGTCCATTTCCTTTATTTCAAAGACGGACTTGCTCGGGACGTCTTTGTTTACTCTTTTAATTAGTTGATTCAGAACCTCCACTGGAGCAACAGTTCTAAATCAAATGAGATGTTCATTCTAAAAGGATGTTATAGGTCTTTTTATTTTTACTTTGGCTGACTCAGCTTTTAAGATGACTTGTCATCCTGAATCTGTAATTAAGGTATGCTGACACCAGGTGGCAGTAGACACCTCGGCTGTACCACCTACCAGACTTCAGCTCTTGGAAGTTCAGTTTTAAAATTCCAAATACTCTTCCTACTAGTTAGTCTCTTGCTTCCTTTCGGTGTTTCTCTCTCACAACTTCCCTTAGCTACTTCTTTGTATCTGAATACACAGTATGTGTTTCTTCATTGGGTCCAGCTTTTCTCTGTCTCTAGGATGGTGCTCACCTTCTGCATCAATTTCAGCTGAAGATAGACTCCAAGCTTCACCCAGGCCTGTGTAAATGCTCTTTCAAGTTCTTAATTTCTCTCATCATGTTTGCCCTCATCTAACACATATATTGTGCTGTGTTGCTGCTCTTTCTCCGGTGTTGAATTTTAAGTTCACTGAGAAATGTTGAATGTCTTTTCTTTTTCTACTTTTTGTATTTCGCCCCGCACTAACTAACCCAGGAAGGGGTGCTCTTCTTAGCCTGTGTCACGCCTGTGCCCTCCAGGATCTACTTGTGACTTTTGCTGGCCCCCATTCTGTGTCAACCTCAGGCCTTTAACTTCATAGTTAGAGTGTCTCTGTCTTTTCAGGGCTAGGCTGGCCAGAGCCAGCAGAGCCTTTGGCCACCTCTGATGCTCCAAGAACTGTGAACACTTCTGCCTTCTTGAGTCTATGCTGTGACTGCCCACGGCAGGCAAGGTGGTACCTCGGAGCCTCAGTGTCTGCCTCTGCCTACCCACAAATTACGTGGAAGCCACTTAGACTTTTGGTCCAGTTCTGACCCTCAGCTGGTATTCGGCCTTGCTACCATGTGCAGTATTTTGATGCAATGATGTTTCTGCCCTGGCCTCTCTCAGGTGGTCTTAAGACCTCCAACTAATCTTCTGTCTTGGCAGCAAAATGGCTGTGCCTTGATGGGGTGTTCTTGCCAAGGCCAACTGGACTTCTGTCCTGGTGCCACTCAGCATTCCCACAGAGAGGTCATATCATTCTGCCTTTGAGCCTCTTGCCTCGATGGACCAAAAGCCTCAGGGTGGCTTCCTTTCAGCCTTCCACTCATGCACACTTCAGCCGCAGGTAGGCTCTTCACTCTTGGATCCACCAAACTGACCAAGAGAAAGGTCTTTAACTTGTTTTCCAGCTGCCTGGAGGGCCATTCCTGGTTAGTTCAGTTTTCTTGGAATACTCAGAAAAGCATGAAGATGCTAGGAAAATCATTTTCCCTAAATCTACAGTCTTGTCATGTTTAACTTTTCATGTTGAAGAGATAAATGCTACTCCTCAAAGAAAAGGAATGAAAACTGCACCTGTTTTAAAAGACAGGCTAACCTAGGGGGAGAGATTGGGTCAGCTGTCCAGTTAGCCATCAACAGAGATAGGGAGAACCCAGTGCACACAAAGGCACCTCAGGGACATTGTGTGCACAGAACACATCAAAAGATATCATACTCGTGGGGACAATTTTTTTGGTGGGGGGTACCAGGGATTGAATACAGAGGTGCTTAATCACTGGGCCACATCCCCAGACCTTTTTAATTTTTAATTTTGAGACAGGGTCTCACTAAGTTGTTTAGGGCCTTGCTAAGTTGCTGAGGCTGTCTTTGAACTTGTGATTCTGCTGCCTTCGCTCCGCAGGCTGCCAGAATTATAGGCATGCACTGTCACCCGGCTCTTTGTGGTGATAATTTAACATAGGAAAGAATTCAGATTAAAATCAGAAGGTACACATAGAACAGAGTCAGGAAGGTGCCAAATGTGGAGCTTTTCTGTCCTTTCCCTGTGGCATTCTGGACTTGCGTTAACTCCTCTCAGCCACAGTATATGGCCATAGTCACTGGGTATTTCCAAGCAGGGAAGCTAGCCCAAGCCTTTCATGCCAGGGGTTTCTGTTGGTACTAGGTTGCATGCTGCCCGTGTGATTGACCTTTGGTCTCCAATTTCTTAGAAGGTTCAAACTGTTATCTCATGGCCCAAAGCTTCCATTGCAGATCCATTGATAAACTATGTGGTGACCACAGCCCTCATGCAGCAAATGTCACTGTTATGTGACACATTCCAGGGGCCAAGAGATCACCTCTCAGTAATCAAAGGCAAAGGCCAGAGTCTGTTTGGGCAAGGTTAATTTTTTAGTATATAACCTTCCTAGCTCAAGGTTAAATGTAATTTCAATTTGATTTTATAATTTTAGCTTTCAGTTTATTTTAAACATAAACATTCTAGAATCCTGCCATGTTTCTCCCCAGAAAATTACCTTCTGAGATGCAATTACTTGAGGCTTTTGATCACAGATTTGAATAAGTGTGATTGTAGTAGGTAAAACACTAATTATTTTGTAGCAGCTCTCTTGACTGTTTAGGGAACTTCTTGATTACTTCTTAGTAAGCGGAAGGCAGCGTGGTGTAACTTCATTATAGTTTCATTATTTATGGCTTTACAAAGCCCTTTGCATCTGTGAGAATGAGGCCACAGAGGTGCCTATTTCCGCATCTCTTGGCGTTGATCTAATCAAGACACCTAGAGGGGCAAAGACTCATTCCAGGACCCCTATGGAGCCTGAGCAGCTATCCTGAAGGCAACACCTGGTCTGGTTCTCTGTTAGAGACTGTGGCAAGGCTGCCATGGTTGCTTCCAGAGCTTGTCATTGTCCACTCTGGGTTTCACATGTCCTGTTTCTGCTGTGAACTTCAGAGAAGTTTATTACTTAATTTGCTGCTTTCTCCAAATTTCCATGAAGCTCCAGCTATGTGTCAGGTACTCCAGTAAGTGTGGTAGGTGGGGACTAAATAAGAGAGACAAAGCTGTTCCTTCAGAGAATTCATAGCTATAAATGAGGAAGGAGGCCATTCCCATTTGCTAGTAGTGTAAAGGAGGAAACAGGGCGATAGGACAGGTGGCTCTGGGGGAGGCCCACTATGAGTTAGGTGAACAAGAAGAGCCTTTGTGGGGAGCTCTCCTGTGCATGGAGCCCACCCGCCACACGGAGTTGGTGAGGAGGCCCATGGAGGGCAGGGGCAGCAGCAGGCACCATGCTGGAAAGGGCAGGGGCTGTTGGAAGCCCAGGACCAAGGCTACCGAGGCTGCTGCTTTTAGAAAGTGATGGAAATTGTGGTTCCCAGTGAGTGCGGTAGAGTGACTTAGAGGCTCTTAACCATGCTGCCTGGGTCAGGTCACATTCTGAGCTTCTCCACTTATCAGGTGCTGCCACTGGACAGGTAAGTTCACCCGGGACAACCAGGATGGAGGCCCATGTGTAAGAGGGGCTGGTGGAGGGGCTCCCACACGGCCGTGATGGTTATGGTGATGACTGCATCAGGCGCTCCACATGAGGTGTTCATCCAGGCCGGGCCCAGGACTAGGGCTCAGTCAAGCTATTTTATTATTGATATTGTTTCACGGCACTGAACTACAAACCGGCTTTGTGTGGAGCTTGCCTTCAGAGTGACCTATGCCATCTGGTGCCAGTACTTGGAGAAGTGTTTTTCTTCTATTCTACATGGTCGTTTCTAGACCGTCTGGATGAACTTCTTTCTATCTTGTGCAGAAATTGATACTTTTTCCTAAAAATATAACAAAAACAAAACCAGACAGTACTTTGGAATTAATTAAAATTTCCACATTGTGGTTTTCATAAATTATTTTAGTTGATAGGCTAGAGCTGGATAGGAAGGTGCACAAGGGATAATTAATTCTGCAAGATGAATATATACATTGTAGCTTAAAAATAATGGATTCATCCCCTATGTGCTTTACAGGCAGGGTGGAAGTTGAGAAGAGAATTCATCTGTCTTGATTTGGTTTTCTTAAAACACAGGGAGCAGGAAAAGAATGTTTGACACTTTTGACTTTTTTTTTTATGCTGGTATTCTTTGTCTTTTTTTTTTAATAGTGATATGCACTTTATTTAATCTTTACATGGTAACTCAAGGTTAATAATGGGGTACCAACTAAAGTTAGGCATGTCTTTCCTGGGGGCACTTGATGTGGAAGAAGCTTGTGAGCTCAATTTGGTATTTAGATGGTTTTATTAGCTTTTGTATTCTTGCTATAACTTCCTCTGTCCTATTTCCTTTGCCTGGTTAAACAGAGAAAATAATGTTATCTAAAACTGTTTGTAAAATAATTATTAAAAGAGTCTTCTCTGTTAAGAAGTTTCTGTTTAAGTCCATAGCACATTGGAATTACTGATTGGAGTGTTTGCGTTTTTGATGTTAAGTTTTTTGAGTTCTTTGTATATTCCATGAGAAGCCCAAATATACCCAGGCAGGCATATAAATCTAGTAATTTCAATGTTTAAAATTCATTTATATATGGTCATTTATATCTGTAACTTGGGGGAATTACAGAGGAGACATGAGATTGGGGAGTGGGGGAAGGTGGGGAGATCCTGGACAAGGATTGGGTGTAAGCTACTCTGTCAATATGTGTGCACCTATGAATGTGAACCAGTGAATCCCTTCATTGTGTAAGATGATGCTGAACCAAAAACCAAAACCAAACCAAAACATACCCCCCCACAAGGTTCTTAGGAGAACAGTGCTGGAACTTTAGTCATTTCCTGATCACAGTGGTTATCAGACAGCTCAGGGCCAAGTTAGTGACCCATTTCTATCAAGTGTACACAAGTTTAAGGCATGGATTTTATTTTTAAAATTAATCTCAAGCCTGATTTCATTTTCTTCTTTCCTGTTTTCTTCATTCACTAAATTGTATTTTATTTCATTTGCAAGCTGGCTTCAGACCTTCCTGGAACAAGTTAAGGAATAAGTGACAGTGGTCATGAACAAGGGATCTAATCCCTCTGAACTTCTGTTTTTTTCAATGTGAGGTAGAGAAAATTTCTTTTTTTTTTAATTGCGAGATTTATTATAGAACAACCATACAAGTTTTTAACAAAATAATATAAAATGTGTATAGATTCTGGATATTAGAATTACCCCCAGGAGTGCCCCCCCGATTACCCACTCTTATCCCTCCCTTCCCCTTCCCACAATATCTCTAAAAAATTATTATGTTGTATAACATTACACCTTATCTGGATTTAACACATGATACTAGACCATAGAGATAATTTCTTTACCTAAGAGGTTCCCATGAGGCTAAGTAAGGTTTCTCTTGTACATCCCAGACACAATGACAAGAAACCCACTGTCACTGGCCATGTTCCCAGCAAGGTCTTAAGGATATGCCTGAGCCTGTGGTTTCATCTTGCCTTTGGAAAAATTAAAATGCCCAGTGGATTGTCAAAATTCCTCAGAACCAAGAGCACCTGGGGATGGTTTCCATCATGCCACATATAGATCGATGGAGACTTGGATGTGTTGAGTCCAGGATGGTGACTCAGTGAAACGACATGGTCAGCCACAGCATTTTGTGAAATAAGGTGGTTTCTAGCAACATCATGTGCTTCTCACAGTAGGCATTCTGGACCCTGTGCTGTCTGGGAGCCTGTCAGAGATCCAGGACTGGGCTCAGGGTTTGACTGAGTTTGAAGGCCACCAAGACTTGGTCCATTTCCCAATCAGTTTGACCAAAGTGAAAATTCTTGGGACATATGCAGAAGTCAGGGTGGGGGAGCTTTTGCATTCCTGGAGGCTTCAACACACTGTTCTCAGTTTATATGGAAATCTAAGAGTCTTCCCTCTGACCTAGCAAGTCAGAAGAGTAGCAGGGTTGCTGAACCGTCCATGCCACTTGTGCACAAAGATGGGCTATGGTGCAGCTGGGTACCAAATACTCACAAACGTGGCTATATTTAAAAAAAGAAAACAAGACTTAGAGGTTGGCAATTTTATTGAGAAAGAAAATGCTGAGAAAATTATGTTCTTGTATCCACAGACCTCTTTTCTAGGTTAATGGGTCAATGATTCATGTCTAAGAGGCATCCATCAATCAATAATAAATTACAGCAGGTTTATATTACTTCTTGTGAAAAAGAAAGTGCACACATAGGCTTTTTTGTAGTTATGATTGATTGATTATGATTACGACAGGCGCTGTTCAAGGTGCTGGAGACATGGCAGCGAATCAGATAAAGGGAGTCCTGAGGCTTGAGGAGCTATCAGGTTAGGCAAGTGAATGAGAAAGATGAGTGGCTGGAATGTCAACAGGGAGTTTTGTTTCCTGATCGAGGATGACCCGGGTGCTCTGAGAACCCATATCCTGATAGAAGGATGGCTTCCTGGAGGAGAAACTTCCCAGCTAAATCAAAACATGTGAAGGATTTGGCTGGCCTAAATAAAAACAAACAAATAAATAAATACAAACAAATAAATAAATAAATAAAACTTAAAAAATTAAAGAGATAAGGGGGTTGGGGAAGAGAACCAAGGGAAAGACCCCATAATTAAAGCCAAAGCCAGTGTGAGCTTGGTACCAGCAGCCAAAGAAAAGATGTTCTGTGGGGTGTGTCCCTGATGCGAAAGTTTGTGGACAATAAGTCAGAAGCAGAAGCCAAGTCATTGCAGTTTTACACCCCAGCATTCTTCAGACACCAAGGGTGCATTGCGGCATCTTTTACCATCATCTGAGAGCAGGTAACACTGGCCAGTGGTTCAGAAAAGCTCAAGATGTTGACTCATCACTTATTTCTCAAATAGGTTTTTAATACCTATTATGTATTCCATGTGTTAGGTGAGTAGATCTCCAACTTTAACAAGAATCAGAATCACCTACAGAGTGATTCATTGCAGTGAGTACAGATGAGCCTAGAGAATTGGCTTTTCCAACTAACCCTGGGCAGCAGGGCACATCCTGATAACCACTGCCCTGGGTGGAGGGATTGCTGGAAGAATTTATCCAGGTTCCCGTAGGAACTTAATTCTCTGAGTCTTCATTTTTGCAAAGACGTTTTTTGACAGACGGGCCATAGTTTCCTTTGGTCTCATCATCAGTCAGTCTCCAAATTGTCATCTAGAGTGGGTCCATGGGTGAGGGGGTCAGGAGATAAGCTTACGTCTACCTAAACCAGAGTGATAATTTCTTGGCATGTAGTGTAAAGTACAGGACCCGTAGTCAACATTTTATGTCCTTTTTGAAAGAAAGAGGGCACTGGTCTTACTACTTTCTGGCTTATAAGGTCATGACCAGAGAAAATGTGGAACTTACTCAGTAGGGTCATTTGTGAAGTGAGAATTAGAATCCAGAGTCAAAGTTTTTCTGGTCACCAAGATGTTTCCCACAGTGAGGCCTGTATGGGAAGCCACCCTGGTGACTTTTAGATGAATTACCCAGGACCTTGCAAATGAGGGGGAGAAATCACTGGATACAATGCAGCTTTGTTGCTGGACAGAGTCGAAGCCCAACTTTCCTGCGCAGAGCCAGAGCTGTCCAGATCCTCTCCTCCCCCATATGCAGGATGGAGAGGCCCAGAGCTAGGAGCCCAGGCCTTTGCACCCAAAAGAGCCAACAGGATGTCTGTAAAAATATGTTTCCTTTTTATGGGTGTCAGGATTTTAAAACATTTGGTCAATGGGCACAGAGAGTACAAAAATAAATGCTTTGCAAGGAAATCGGGAAATCTGGTGACGATACTGGAATTAAGAATTCTTTTAACATGAAAGAGCTGTTCTTTATGATCTTTACCGTCTCACCTAGTGTTTGCAGTTTAAAGAGAGGGGGTGAACGTGTTTCTTCATCACATCCCTAGCAAATGGCCCATGTGTGAGCACGTAGGTAGGGTGCGCTGGAGCTGCACATGGACCAGAAGGCCTTTCAGAAACCTTGAAAGCTTTTCCATATGAAAAGGAAACCAGGAAATTAGAGTCTTCATTTTGTCTTTGTGATCAAAGCCAGGGAGGAAAGATATTAAGCAGATACTGAACTGAAGTTTTGTGGCCACTGTGAGGATTTATTGACCTGGATTGAAAACATGGGCTGAAGGAAGGCTGAGGTCGGTATTTACTTAAGGAGAAAAAGAGTTCAGATGTTGACTGAAAACGGAGGCCTGTGGTCCCACCACCCTTGGAAGAAGGAAGTGACAGCAATTATTGGTTCAATGTGTGTGAAGTGCTTGCAATTAATAATGCCATGCGGTGTGAGGAAGAATGGGCAATACTGTAATAGAGGGGAGTAAGAACTCATGATTTCATGTGCTAGTGTGGCACTTAATGGCTTTACTTACATAAATTGTTCCCTTTGAGGGAAATTGAGCCCAAAGGAGCTAATAAAATTGTCTAAGATAACCAGGCAAGAAAGAGGCAGATCCAGGATCTTAAACCAAACCTGTTGGACCCAGAGGTTGTGATTTTGACCATCACTACCATAATCCGGTAAAAGTTCCTCCTGACCCCAGCTTTTCCGTTTTCTAAACTGAGCTCAAGTGCTTGGACTTTGCAAGTGTCTCATTTTTGAAGGTTTTTTTGGAAAGTTTTTTCCCCAACCAAATTTGCTGTTCAAACATTGGAAATAATGCACTGTGGTTTGTGTTGGCTGAATTTAAAATTAATTTAAATTAACAACTTCATTTCATCCTATCGGTCTTTTAAAGAGAAGTATACAGTATGGATTTCAAAATGATGGCCTTTCTCAAATTGCACATTTTTTTTTCTGTTCCACATTATTAATTCTAGAGAGAATACACACTAATGACAGAAGACAGCTCACCGTGGAACTGGGATCTTTAATTCTAGTGCTATGCACTTTTAAATCATTTCCTGTTTTTTCATTTTCTTTCTATTTTAAAAATTTTAATAAGAAATTTTTTTGTTGAATAATCAAACATGCTTCTAATGAAACTATATATGTATATATGTGTGTGTATATATGTGTATACATATATACACACACATATATACATATATATACATACGTATATACATATATACATATACATATGTATATACGTATGTATATATATGTATATATATACACATATATATAAATTCTGAAAATTAGATTTATCCCCAAGAGGCCCCTCCCAATTGCCCACCCTTATCCCTCCCCCCACCTCCTTCCCAGTACATCTCTACGAATGCCTTAGGTTGTGTGTCACTACACCTTTTCCAGATTTAAAACATGATAATAGACCTCCTTTCTCAATGGCCAGGGTCTAGCTCCAGCCTCCACAGATGAGTGAAGACATTTGACCCTTGGTTCTCTGTGTTATGCTGACTTCACTCAGCATAATTTCTTCCATAGCCATCCATTTACTTTCAAAGGCTGCAATATCATTGTTTCTAATTACTGAATAGACTCCATGGTATATATGTACCACAGTTTTTGGATCCATGCATCCAGTGAGGGACATCTGGCTTGTTTCCATAATTTAGCTATTGTACATTGAGCTGCTATGAACATCGATTTTGCTGTGTCACTGTAATGTGCTCATTTTCATTTTGCTTTTAGAAACTGCTTAAAAATTGCTAGATCTCTTTTGCTTTAGAAACTTCTAAATAATGAAACTAACTTTTTTATTTCACATCTTGATTCTGATGTTCCCAATTGATGTGATATTGTGACTTAGTGATTCTTAACTTTAGGGAGATCACCATCTGTTTGGGGATTCAGAAGATAGTTAAGATTCCTTTTCTTAGAAGAGTGTGCACACCTGGGTGCATACGACAGGGGATTCTTTGTCTCAGGGTCAACGGACACTGGGATAAGAAACCCTGCTTCCTTCCTTCCACCTCTCTTTCTTCTACTCCTCAGTAATTATTTTTTGAGCCCTGTTAAATTCCAGGCATGGTGATGATGCTGCACGTTGATGGTGAGTAGAATAGACACAATTCTTGTTTAAATGAAGTAAATACTCTAATGTGTAAAGAAGACATTAAACTAAAAATCAGTCTTCACAAATAAATGTGCATGTGCTATGCCATGCATGTACTATGAAGCAAAAGTTGGATGTATAAGTCCATTTATAGGAAGATCAGACCCAGTATGCATAGTGTGGAGGGGTGGGAGAGTCCATAGGGGAGCCCCCCATAAGGGAATGATATATGAGCTGAAATCAAAAGGTTAAAATTGGAGTGAACTAGCTTAAGGAACAGGAGAGAGGCATCTAGCAGGGTGTGTTGCGCCATGTTCCTGAGCCTCTGAAATGCTGATGCAGCCCACCTGTGCTACCTATGTGGCTGTCTCAGAGAGTTCAGTGTCCTTCCTATGCCATGCTCTTGGCATAATACAGTCCACTGTACAGAATCTCACCTGCTAACAACTCATTCGTGTTATGGGCCAAATCATATTCCTCTCCCCAAGATAAATCCTTCTCATGGAGCTTTAAAGTGGGCTTTCTCTTTGCTCTCAAAGGAATTTAAAAATACAAGAATCCTACTTATCTGCAGGGAATACCTTCCAAGATCCCCAGAAGATGACTGAACTGCATATCTTTCTGGACCCTGTAAAATATATGTTGGTTCCTGTCTGCCCTGCAGCGTAGCTCATGGTACCAGATTTTTTCTGTCCTTCCATGTTTTATGTCCTGGTGCCTCCTTTGTGTCAAGTCTCTTACACTTTGGGACCACTGTTAAGTAAAATAAGAATTGCTTGTACACAATCACTGTGATACCATGGCAATCTGATATCTGAGATGGTTATAAAGTGACTAATGTGTCAGCAGACTGTATAGCCTGGTTTTGCATCTTGGGTGGGATGGAGTGGGACAGCATGGAATTTCATCCCACTACTCAGAAAGTGCACAGTTGAAAAGTTTCTATGAATCTTTTATTTGTGGTATTTTCTACTTCATATTTTTGTACCACAATTGGGCAAGGGGAGCTGAAGTACATGAAATGACACTGCAAATCAGGGGGACTTCTACAGTGAGGCTATTGCCTTGCTGTTACCTTTGCTATATAAAGTGCCATCATTGGCTCAGCAATGGGAGTTGGCTAGAACAGTAGAGTCTCAGTCCTCACCCAGACCTCTGAATCAGAATCTGCAGTTCTGATAAGGTCCCTATGTGCATTATGTATGCATTAAAGTTTGAGCAGTGCTGGCTTGGTCATCTCCATTTTCATTCTGGCTTCATCTGTGCTATTGAATAGTTTAGTCCAAATCCTTCTATTTAAGGCTTGATAGCATATTGTCAGTTTTGAATTTTTATAGTTTAGTAGAACAATCACTATATTTTTTCCCAAGCAGGGAAAAGCAGTCCTGGTAACTGTTCTGTGAGATAGTTGGAATTTGACTCTAATGGACAACAGATGGGCATGCTTGCATGGCACAGAAGGTATGCCATCACACTTCTGCAAACAGCATTGTCACTTCTTCATGGGCTGGTCACTCATTTGTCACTGACATTCTTCATTGTTACATCAGATGGCATGTCTCTTAATAGAATTTTTAAAATAAGTGATTGATGGTGCAGAAATTGGGGAAGGCAACCGTGCACCAGCCAGTGAAATTGCTCATATGTATGAGTTGTCAGGTCATCTGTGTTTGCTTCGTGCTTGCCCTTTGAAAGGCTCTTCACAGATGTTGAGCCATAGCTAGAGAAAGGCAGTTCCAGGCACCAGCCCTCTCAGATATTTGCCTTCCCTCGTGTTCTGGACCCATGTATCCTGCACTCTGATTCCTCTGTTCTATGCTTCAGTTCTTTATAACTATAACCAACTCCCTGCCCCACTGGTCTCTTTGACAACATTTTGTTCCATATTCTTGATCTCAGCATCACCTACAGCATTGTGACCTTCTGCCACATCAGTCCCAGGCCAACAGCCCCTCAGTGCAGAATAACACTCTGGACAACAGGAGCCCATGTATTAATGTGGCACAATCACTTTCCTTTATAATTCAATGACATCCCCTAATTCCCAAGTCTAGCTGTAACATGTACTTTTCTTTGTGTCGATTAGATCTTTGTTTGGATTGCCTATAATGAAAACCCAGATTAAAGTGGTTTAAGTTATAAAACTCAAATAACCCAAAAAAGCCAGGGTGGATTTCACATCACACGTGTTCTGATTCCATGTTTCTGTGGGTCACCTGAGTTGATGCTTTCTCCAGTTCTTGTATCTCCTTCTTCTGTGTTGGCTCTAGTTCCAGGCAGGGACTCAGTCCTGCTGCCAGTTCTGCATGGTTATAACTTCACACAAATGATACAGGCTGGGGTGGGTCTCTTCTCCCCAGAACCCCAGAGGGTCTCATCTTTTCATTGGTTCTGACTGGTCTTGTGGTCATCTTTAAATCAATCTGCATTGTTGGGGAGTAAAACGAGTTTCTCTATTTAGACACAAAGTTCTAAAACTTCAGCAGGCTTCAGACTCCTTTGGAGGGTCTGTGGAGACCCAGATGATGGTCCCTACACCCATTTATTCTGATTCAGCAGGTCTGAGGTGGGTTCTGAGAATTGTTCACAGGTTCCCGGGTGATGCTGAGGTGGGTTCTGAGGATTGTTCACAGGTTCCCGGGTGATGCTGACGCTGCTGGCCTGAGAACCATTCTTTGAGAAGCACTGGGTTAGACCAATCAAGGCTCATTTTAACCACATGCATAGACAGCAGGAGACAGGGATCTTCCAAAGTAATTCTAGGTATTCTTTTACCTGAGGAAGGGAGAATGAACATTTCCACTTCTTTCTCTGTTAGAGTACTGCCTGTGCTCTTATTTAACCACAATTCCTGCCATTATGTCTATGCACCAAGTACTCTATTAGGCTCAAGGGACACAGCAGTGATCACAGGACAAAGTTTGTGTTCTTCTGGCCTGGTAGGGTGACGCGGATGAACAGCAGTAAGCAAATACATACATCATATATGTTGTCATTTCATGTGCTACAGGAGATGGAGAATGATCCTGGGGTCTGGGGGGCTGTTTCATATAATGTAGCCAGGAAAGGACTATCAGATAAGGGGACATTCAAGCTGACACCTGAAGGGAGT